>OX637864.1:41300979-41427074 GCA_951802705.1 Netelia virgata | reverse complement strand
CCGATTTGGCTCTCAGGCTTAATTACCATTTCTGGCCGATCGTCGCTGCGCGCCATCGTGTTTCGTGTCGAAGCGCGTTAGAGCGCCCATTGCCACTTCTATGGCTGCTGCTTGGCTGAAATCGTCGCTATAACGGAGATGATGCAGTTTCTACTCGGCTCGAGATTTCACTTCCTCCGACTCGCTCCCCTATATACCCATACCTTCTCTTTCTCTTTCCCCCCTCGTCCTCGGTATTACTCAACTCTCTTCACCCAGAATCGATATTGGAAGACTCTGTCGCCTTTCAGCAATGTAGGAAACCCCCCTCGCGCCTGTAGCCCGCAAAATTGCGCGAAAGCCTTCCTCATTGTCTCTCTCTTCTATCCCCACCCCCTCCCTCCCTCTCTCGCCTCTGAACATCGCCGGATTATTGGTTTTCCTCGTGAAACAAGGGCAAAGGGGCGACTACGTGTTCCGAACCCTAGTCTCTCTCTCTCTCTCCTCTATCGCCCTCGGGTTCGTTAGAATACGATCTGCGAGAAGACGCCATATCCTGTGCGTTATATCTTCGCTTTTCTGGGACGAGCTTTAGCCCGGAGGAATCGCAATCCTCCGCTCTCTCGTACGGTACAGAAGACAGTAATCGGCTGTTTGAACTATCCTACGTTGAATATTCTTCGATAAAAAAAAAAAAAAATCATCACATTCCTAAGAGCATAGGAAAATTGTTGATAAATTTCTGTGAAAAATTGTACACGTGTACAATTTCTTTCGTTTCGTTGTGGTCGATCATTGTCCCATGGCCAACGACTCTACGGCTCGGTCGAAAGGACAACGCTGAGAGGGAATAAGGGCGACTCGACGAGCTCGTCTTACCGAAGGGTTTCGTTTCGCCGCCTCTCGATTTTCCTCTCGCTCACTGAGCGCCCCGCGGGTATTACACGCATATTGCATTACGATTTTAATCAGAACACCCGCTGCGCTATCATTCTTGCGATCCCGTTATACGCACTCGCCGTCTCCTCTCTCAGCCTTGCGATAATAATACAACGTGGAACGTCGAGGGAGGAGACGGGAGGGACGAAGGTCTCGAAAACTCGCGACGAGAGCGAGATCAGCCCGCCCGTTTGGATATGTACAACCGCTGTATTCTATCTCTCGCTAACATACCGAAGAACGCGGTACAATGGCGAGAGCCAAGATAGGGACGAGACGCGATGTACGCCAACTCTCTCGGGGTATTCTCCTCTAATTGGTATCCCGGGAATTTCGTTTCAGGCCCTCGCTCTGGGAGAGAGGAAAATGCCCATCCAACTCTCTTTCTCTCCCTCTCACGGTGTATCATATTTTCTCATTAACGGCATTCACGTCGTCGGCGGAAACTTTTCTTCGATGCTGCTCCTCTCACCCCTCTCGCGTCGCTTATTCAGCTCAAAAACCGCACCCACCCCCTCGAACCCTCTCTCACACCATCTCTCGCATTCTCGAGAGCCAACACAGGACGGAGAATTTCAAGGGGTACAACTTTCACCCAAAGGACTTTTCTACCCTCCCTGACCCGGTTCATGCGGTTACCGAAATTCTCGAAATTTCTGAATTATCAAACTGCCGTCTCTCGCGCAACGGTAGCCCCCCCCCCCGCCCCCGATCGAAAGATAATTATGAAATCACAATTATTCGATAGACAGTTCTTTTTTTGTTTAAATTAAATTTGTCAACTCTGACTGAGGCAATCGTCAATTTTCTCGTACAAGAGATACATGTCTGGTCCACTCGCAAAATATTACGTGGCATAAAAAGCATATTCGATTGAAAACAACAGAGTACGAGCCGAAGTACGACTCTCACCGAGAGATTTGATTTGATTTGATTAATTGATTGATTGATTGGTTTGATATTATACCCTAGCAAGCTAAGGGTGAGTACAGAAATTACAGAGATATTATATGAAGCCATATCAAGTAAAACTTACAACTAAGTAAAGTAATGAACTATAATGAATATAATGAGAAAGAGAGAGAGAGAGAGAAAGTCTCACACGCTTCTTCCCAAACGATATATACTCTTTCTCCATTTCTTGTACCTACATAGCACGAGTTTGGTACTCTCACCTTTTTCCCACTATCTTTCTCTTCTTTCGCCTCTTTTATCGAAGGGTGGAACTCTTACCTCTCGGTGCTCGGACTCGGTCAGACGATAGAACACGACGACGATGGTCGACTACGTCTGGCCGTTTTCCACGCTACGTGGGACTTTCGCACCATTGGATCGGTTGGAGTATAAAGAAGGGGTGTGGGGTGGTGTCTATGTGGTTCGGTACCTGAAGAGACCGTCTGCAGCTTCGGGCTTTTCGCGTAAGGGGTTAGTGACGTGCATGTACATATATATCTATATATATATATATATATATATATATATATATATATATATATATATAGGTATGTATGTATCTTCGGTGTATCTATAATATATACTGCGGGTTATGTACACGTTTCGCCGGACTGAAACGTTGGATATACGCGTACGCAACTAACCGTACGTATACTTGGCTAGAGCGTCAGGGCGGAAGAACGGTAAACTATGGCTGCACGTGACAGTTGCCCCGAGCGTTCGAACTCGAGAGCGATTCAATTCCAGGAGGCTCTTTCCTCTCTCCGTTCACCAACTTTTGCTCGGTTCCGAGTCGGCTCTTTTACTCTTTCTCTTTCTCTCTTCGTACTCTCGCTGCCATTGCCGCGATTTTTCTTATGCGCCCCACGAGAGAACGCGAGATACGGAAAAACCAAGTCAAAGTCGTACGCTCTTTTCTCCACCGTGCAACCGCGTCGAGACGACGATAAATATTCACAGCTCGTTCGTACCGCTGATCTATATCGTCGATCTCTCTCTCTCTCTCTCTCTCTCTCTCCCGGATTTCAGGTGGATGGTGGAACGATCCAATCTTAGATTTTTCGTGCTTTTCCTCTGTTTTTTTTTCTCGATCTCTTCTCGACCTGAAACAAAAAATGAGAGAAAACGCGACATTTCGTGAGATTGAAGCGCATGGGTGTATTTTACTTTGCTAATTAAGTAGTTATAAATATGAAATGACCGAAATCCGACCTACCGGTTTCGTATCAACGAGCCCTCTGTCCTCCTGGGAAGACGCAACAGCTGATATTTACGCAGATCGGCTCACCGAACGTCGGACGTTGCACGGTCTAGTCGGATAATTAAGTAGAAACGCCCGGTGTCGTCGGGCCTCGACGAACGAGAGGTACAGGCACACCCGTCGTTTCATAGAAAGCACGTGCTCTAAATCGGTATCATGCGTCTTACGCTCTCTGCGGCTCAAATATGATTTAACGCCGAGGCACGCCCGAGACCTCCTTCTGCCTGCGACAAAATCCGAGCATGCACGAAATCTCCCTCATCGTGTGTGTATGTGAGTGTGTGTGAGAGAGAGAGAGAGAGAGAGAGAACAGTCATTCGGCCATTCATCTTCGGCGCGAGAAAATGCGCGACGGTAAAGAGAAATGCTTGAGAGATTGTCGAACGAAATTCTCACGTCGTCGCGGGATATCGCCTTTTTCATAATAATATTTCTTCGGTCGCGAGGGTGGTCGAACGATATACCGAACGAAAACAATAATTGAAAGTTATTCCATACGATAATTATTTGGAAAAAATATTCGTTTTATTTTTCATAATTATCGACATTTTTACGTAATTTAATTTTCTTCTCTTTCTATGTTACAGGTGAGTTTTTCTTTCCCGTGGTTTCTTACGATTCTACGATCGTGTTGTGTTGCTGCAGTGGTAAAGTAATATTATTTAAATAAGCAACTTTTTTATATCTATCGATACGATCTTTTTTACAATCGTTGAAGAAGAAAAAAACGATCTTTCACGATTTTCATACTGCGAACGACGATATCAAACTAAAGGATCGAACTATCGAAAGAAAAGCCATTATTCCAGGGAGAATTTCGTCGTGTTCACGAGGAGGAGCGAGAGGCGGGGTAAGGTGCGAGGTTCGAAGCTCGGCAGAGCTCGCGAAAGAGAAAGAAGAACGAGAACGAGCGAGAACAGGTTTTATTTCGCAAAGAATGATATAGAGGGATAGTAGGAGGATAGAAAGAACGTATAGAGGAAAGTGAGAGAAAGCGCGCGAGGCAAAGAAGAGGATACGAGGGAAAAAGCGAGGTATAGGTAGGAAGAAAACGGATCGAGTCGAGCCCGTAAGAAGGATAGAAACGAGTCGTGCGAGAAGAGGGCGAGAGAAAGAGAGAGAGAACGAGGTAAAATCGACCCAAAGAGGGTTAGGAGCAAGAGAGGGTTGCCGCGGCCCGTCCGACCGGCCGATAGGATTGTCGGGGTGGTCCGACCACGAAATATTACCCGTTATACGTACACGGTAGTAGTAGTAGCACGAGAGAGGGAGAAACAGCAAGGGAGAGAGAGAGAAAGAGCAAGGGAGAGAGAGAGAGAGAGAGAGAGAGAGTCGTTCGCGCTCGCCTCGCTGATCCCCCAGCAAGACCTCGGCCAACGTAACCAGCCCAGGGAGGTTCTTGCTCCGCGGTGCGTCCATAACCGTGTCGGATATACCCCCGTACGTCTTTCACTACCTTTCCATTCACGTAACGGACGAGAGAATAGAGGCTTGGGGTACACGCCGCTACTGCCCGGCTTGGCTATATCCTCCCGCTACCGCCCCATTGTAAACTAAATAATGGTTTCGGCGAATATAAGAGGAAAAGAGTCGACGAGATGGAATGGGAAATGGGAGGAGGAGGATAAGAGGGGTGAGGGGGGGGGGGGGGGGGGAGACGTAGTCTATACGGCTTATATACGCATGATGAACAAGGTTGGGCGCCATGTTGAGTGCGAAAAAAAAACCGCGATGATAAAACGATACAATATGCTCCCGCCCTCCCCGTTTTCGTGATACACGCGTGCTTCATCCTCCCGTGAAATTTCGTTAGCGGATAGAAAAAATTCCGCCCAGGGTCGGGTTAAATTATTGTTTCATGCAAAACAAAAAAAAAAAAAGAAGAAGAATACAAAAAGAACGAAAAAATGATGTGAGATTAGGGCGGTATGTATATATTTATATGTATTTATAGAAGCGTGTATGTGTACTTTGGGTTGGATATAATGGAGATTTGAGCCGGAGGGGATGGAACCGTAAATATACACACACTCGTACAGTAACATATCGGGTTCGGATATAAACTCGTCGAAAAATAAAATATCATCCCCCCCGGATGCTATCCGTTTCCGCGTGTAAGCCGATCAAGAGTGGCACACACGTATTGGCGGTGTCTCGTATGTGTTCCGCGTGCGAAAGTATGCCTATGTACGGGGCATCGAGGAGTGGCGGGGCGGCGAGGGGAGGGGGGAGAGGATATACGTAGTTACGACGGATACGGAAAGAATGACCGAAGTGGTTTTTCCCGTGCCAACATTCGGATGGAAAACTTTTGGCTCCTAAGCTCTCCCTCCATCCCTCCCCCTCTCTCTCTCTCTCTCTCTTTCTTCAAGAGTTTCCTTCACCCTCGTTCACCCTCTCTTCCACCCCACGATTATTGGGACGTTTCGTTCATGGCCATTTCTTCTGGCTGGGCCCTTGTATTTTATGGTAGGTGATCACCAATTCGCCGAGGGTGGGGAAGAGAGAGGGAGGAAGGAACGGAAAGGGAGACGGAACTACCAGTGAAAGCTGGACCGATTTTCATCCGTTGGTCCAGGATGGATTTTTCCAGGCATTCCAGGCAGCGAGTAGTCCGACGAGGGTCGCTCAGATTATTTGTTGCTGGCGGAACAGGCAGCTGCCTTTCTCTCTTTCCCTAAACTCGTCGTGGTCCAGAGAGGGAGAGAGAAGTGACCTCTATCCCAATATTCTCATTCGTTGCACACATCGGATTTTTCCGTTTCTCGATCCAATTTTTTCCTCCCGCTTTTCGAATCACCTCGAATTTTCCACCACCTCCTCCTTCTCGTTGCTTTTTTTTCCATTTCTCTCGTTTCTATACCACTCGCTCGCTTGCGTACTGTTTTCTTTTTGTCAACCAGAAATCCTATCGAATTGGTTTTTCTTTTTTTTTCTTTTCTTGTTTTTCCCCGATTGTGAAAAAAACCGAACGTTATCCGGTACGACTCGCGCGGATTTGCCAGTTTTTGTGCTCGGTTTCGCGTCCGCGACGGTAAAGCGAGAAAGCTCGCGAATACCAGAATGGTGTCACGTGCGTTTGCTCGAGATAAATAAGTAATTGCGATTGGAGCGTGGCGCGTTCGTGTATGTTGCAGAATAGCGTATATTTAATGGGGTTGGGGAGGTGGGGATACGTTCATGGACCCGTACGATATGTGAAAGCGAGCGTGTATTTATCGTGCGAGACTATTGAGCCGTCGGAATCGCGATTCCTCGAATGAACTTCGCTTAATACACGCGACAGAACGAATTTAGGAGCGCGGCGTAGTATCGATCGTTAATTAGAAATTTTGCAGCCGGGCACGAGGTCAGCGTTCAACGAAACTCTCGAACTGCAGCACGCGAGAAACGATGTGGAGGTTTAGGAGTTTGTAGAGTGTAATCGGTCGCGTGAGAACGCAGGATACGAGTTCGTTACAGTTAAATCTCGCGTAGTTGACTCGAAACGTGGTTGAAATATATTTCATCCCCTAAACGATCATCGATCGATCATTTACCGCGAGCCTAAAATTCTCTTCTCATTTTCATTTGTCTCGTTTCCGTTCGAAATACCGAATAAATTTCAAATTTCCCGTATAGGTCGACCGATTGGCCTCGAACAGCGGGTGGTCTGGTGACGTCATAGGATTTAGAAAAGCCACCATCCCTCTCTCTCTCTCTCTCTCTCATCGTAGCTTTGCTCGCTTCTCTCGTAGGCGAAAGCTTCTAGCTTCTGCCATGGATGAGGTTAGCCGGTTAGTTGTTCGCCTCGCCGTGCATCGCAACTTCCTATCCCCGTCCCGACAATGCCACTTTGCATCCATGAGCCGGGGATAGCACGAGCCACGGGCCATATAGTCCCTAGGCTCCGGTGGTGGTAGCCTCGTAGTAGAAGCGGCTATCCACCCAACTACGGTCTAACTAAATTACCGATGCAAATAACAGTGCTCGCTTCTTGCCAAGATTTAGTGTGGATCGGATTTGGGTGTGCAACTTCGGAGGTGAGGCGAGGATCGGGAGAATGAGGATGCGAAGGGGGACTGGAAAGGGTGAATGCCCACTTATTAAGCCATTAATTCCCACGACAAACAGTGGCCGCTTGTGTCTAAGCGACGTTAATTACCGTTTATATACGCGAGAGCCCAGAACCACCCTTCATCCACCCTTCGAGATTGTTCAACCACCACCTATCCCCCCCGCTGCGTCTCCACGCTTCTCACCGGAAGTCCCCTGGGACGAAAGCGTTTCCGGAAATCCTCGCATGACACGAATTTATCTTTCCAGTTTTATAGAGAACGTGTTTTGTCCCGCGATACTCCGACGCGTTTGATAAACCTCTTCGAACCGTTTGGCTCTCCGCGTCTTTATTAATCCGAGCTCGAGGTTAAAGAGGAAGTAAATTGTGCGAAATAATTTTATAATATAAAAATGACTAACACTTGGTGAAACGGAAGTGGAGGTGAGGGAAAAATTCTTGCTACATTGAACAGGGATGCGGTGAACCGGTAATGCTCCTTCTTCGCTCGGGCAAAGTTGTTTCATCCTGGGAGTTTACAGCCTGAAGATAACCTTTCGCGGACCCCACGACCCTCTCATTCTTATCGCGCATCCCTATCCGGCTCTACACCGGTGTGGTAACTAACGAGTTGGCGCGGCGTTCCGGGCTGTTTGGTCCACTTCTTTTCGTCCTCTTTTGATCGTTCTATAGATATACATGGACAAAATTAATTCTTTTTTAAAATTTGTGAACAATTTGTAAAAAAAAAAAAGGCTATGAATATTTCGGTAATGAAGGGTTTTTTTCGAATGTTTTTTTATTTATTTATTTGTATTCTTTTTCGCCGATTTTTCGATTTATAAAATCGTCAAAATCGCCAAATTTCAAGTGGCTATAACTCGGCTTCTGTTCGACGGATTCCGGTTTCCTTGTAGTGTTTTGAAAACGCGAACAGTAGACTTAGAGAATGCAGTTGGATTTATAGGGATGACTCAAATAGGACAGCCGTGAGAGGAGTTCGAAAAATGCGGAAAAAAAAGAACGGGAAATAGTATGGAAAATTTTACAAAAATCAATAATTCAGCTTTAAGAAATCTGTAAAAAAAATCATTAAAAATCGCAGAGTAATGAACCTGGAGGCATTTTAAAGCTTGAATAATCGGAAAAAAATTATCAAATAAATGTTTTCCCGGTATATATTGATATATTTACACCCCCTCAGTACGAAACTTTCATTAATATTTTCAAAAATTAAAAAAAAAACAATAAAATTTCGAAAATCCCTGAACCTTGTCCGTTTTTCTCTGCACTTACCTCCAAGTTTCTAATTCTCCCTATTCCTAGCAATTTATTAATTAAATAATTAAAAAAAAAAACACATGCCAATTCCCATATTTTTGTCAATTTCAATGTTAAAAGTTGAAAATTTCAGAATTTCCATGAATTTTTATCACTTTTTTTAATTTTTTTTACCGGAAATACTTGTCTACCCGCGGCTAAAATTATCTTCAAACGACAGATGGTGAACTCTCGCCGTATTCGCGAGATCCGAGCTTTCCACGGTCTTGCGCTTGTGTCGCGAATAGTTGATTCGTTGCAACGTGTCGTGCGTCAGCCCATCACTTGGTGCAACCTGATATAGGTATTTTCTTTTCGTGCGCACGTGGAACTACTAAATACTGTATACTGTTATACTCGATGTCACACTTTACGAGTGATTCGCTGGCGAAATGTGGTGCATCTGGTAAGATCAAACCCTCGAATAATCCTCGACTAATCGGTCCGCGACGTCGCTTGGCCCGCGCCTCCGGCAAACTAATGCGCGCCACTAGCGGAACTTTCTCTCCGCAGTATCCTCTCCTTCCTCTCTCTCTCTCTCTCACACACTTTCTCTCTCTTTCTCTCGTTGCACCGGCACCGAAGTTCCTTGCTCGACTCTTTCAAGCTCGTCACGAGCGAACAACCCCGCGAGAGTCGCGGTTCTCGCGTCGTCGCCGAAAGAGAGGAAGAGAGAGAGAGAGAGAGATCATTCCGCCGAATAATTCAGCCTCTGGCTCGAGCCAACAGCCAACGTCCACGACGCGAAACTTCTTCCTCGCTGTTTCGTCGAAAATCAACGACGTAAGAAAAAAAAACACGTGTTTTTTTCACTCATTCAAAAATTCTGCGAAATTCATTCAGATCTCGCGAACGAGAATCGTCATTCCATTTTCGACGTGTTTCGATTTTTATTTATTTCTTTTATATTCTTTTTAGAGAACAAAAGAACAACGACGATAATAAATATTGTCATCCCTTGGCAAAAGTTTCTTGGCAAAGCAACGGTGATGGAGACATAAAACAGGGTGAAACAAAATAACAAAAAATATCGTCGCCGCAGGGACTACGGGTCACCCTCACCGCGCGTGTAAACGAATCGGCATGGGAGAACAATCTCTCATTCTCTCTCGGTCTTGCTCGTTTAGAAACACGGCAACAAAACGCAGGGCCCACCCCATATTGATGGGCGAAATTATTCTTTGACGCAAGGCAATCTAGCGCATTTCCCCGGGTTGCGTGTTCGCGGGCAACTTTTAGCCCGATGGACAGAGAGAGAACTCGGTGGCGTCGTCGGGCGTCGCGCGACTGGATCGTCGCGAGAGAGAGAGAGAGAGAGAGACGAGCAAAGAGAGAACGCGCGTGAAAAATAGCGCCGGTAATGGACTAGCTTTGTCAACGTCGCGAACGGGCTTTTTCCAGCCTAGCGTGGATGAGAAAGAGAGAGAGAGAGAGAGAGAGAGAGAGAGAGAGAGAGAGAGAGAGAGAGAGAGAGAGAGAGAGAGAGAGAGAGAGAGAGAGAGAGAGAGAGAGAGAGAGAGAGAGAGAGAGAGGGGGTTTCTCCCGTGGTAGGAACGCGCAAAGGTTGAGCACAGACACAGGCGGGGGAGGTGGTCGACGCTACGGGACCGCTCGCGAACGAGCGTTCATCCTTCTCTGTTCTGTCCACCGCGACCACTTCTGCTTCTACCACCGCTACTACCCCTGTGTTATTCGCCACTGCCGACTACAACTGCTCTCTCGCTTCGTTGCGGTACCGCGGGGCCGTGTTCGCTCGAGAGAGAGTGAGAGAAAGACAGAGAGAGAGAGGGGGAAAGAGCGAGAGATCGAACGTTGCGATACCACGAGTAAATTTTATCGTCACGCACCGGCAAAATGTACTGTGTGTATCGTCCATTTGTACTAAATTTATATTCACATACCAGGTGTCCTTTTTTGAATTATTCGTGAATATATTATCAACATTTTTCGAGTAAAAACAAGAGGGATTGAATCGACCCTAGCTGTTTTTCGGTCTGCGATATCTTCGAGAAATTTCGAGAAAATGGGATATTTTTGTTTATATTGAAAATTACACGACTTGAAAATAATCGACATGGTCTTACACAAAAGGGTTGAAAATGCATTGAAGTATTTTTTTTGTTTTTTTTTTTCAATTATTTATCACTCTCCAAAGTGCGTGTGATCGATTAGACCCCCAATTACGTCACAATCTGGAGGTGTGACTGACGAGGATTAAAATTGTTAAAGTATTATATTTCGAATGTATAACCCTCGTCAGAGGGATGATAGCGAATTATTTTGTTAATGAGAAAGCTTGAATGATAAATTTCAGCAAAGCTTTTCGATCGAAAGTATAACGAAGCTTTTTAAAAAGACAAAAGTATTCTGACATTAATAACGCGAAAGAATGAATATCGGGAACACCCGGTACATTTTATAACTGGCAAGCGGACATGCACTCGACACTCTCGTTCGACGAAACCATTACGTTATTCCCCGTACATCGGGAGCACTTTTTCCGATGCACAAATATTCCGGCCATTACAGAGCTTTTTCATTGTCGCACGCTTTTTCAAGCTTTCTTCTTTACCACTCAGCCCCTCTCTCACCTCCCCGGTAATTAATTCGCGGAATGTTCACTCCACCCCGTCGACCGTATCGCGAGCAAAAATTCAAACTGAAAATTTCACCTATGAAACGTTTCGAATGTTTACACGCTCAAATTTGTATCATTCGTTAACAATCTTCGATAAATCCCCGACAGTCGCGCGACGTTAAAAAAAATAATTTAATCCTCCCGTCGACCCATAAAAAGTAAAAAAAAAAAAAACAAATCGTATTATTACGCGTCCATATCGTTTTTTACATCGTGAATTTTTATTCGACCGCACGCGCCTGTTGTCACTCTTCGACGAGGATCGTTATGCACGAACGACAATATTTAGCGAGTCCGTTAACTTGCCGAGTGAGCGAGAGGTAACGAGATCAATCGAAACAGTGGCTACACGACGGTGTGGCCTCGTTAACGCCTGACACCGTACGCGCGCCCAATTTGCCTCGCTCTGTCCTTCGACACGTACCTACGAGAACAATACATCGAACCTATACGAAGAGAATAATCCATGGATCTATATGTACGAGTATATATATATATATATCTATATATCTACTGTCCGCGAATACAGTGATACGCGAATGAACAGGAATTTGCGTACGCAATGAGCGCTGACGGCGTGCCGTTGCTGTCGCTACAACTGGAGCTCGTAATAACCGTGGTGTAATCGTTCAATGCCGACGCTCGAACCATTTCCATATATAACACGTATAGAAGTGTCAATGGATAACAGTCGATAGACAACGAGCCACCTGCTCGGTTGGATCGCGGGAATCAAACCGAGCTGACAAAATTTTCGGTGATGTATTTTCATCCCTCGAAAATTTTCATATCGTCCGGTCGATAAGAAAATAAAAGATCCGATAAGCCTTTTGCAACGCCAGATTTGATCCACGTTTCATTCTTGAAATTGGTTCATCCCCCCCATCGCCTCTCGTCGATGCGTATTCCCCAATGACGTTATAACGCGAATATACCCGAGTGTGGAATACGAATTATTCCGAAAGAGCGAATAACAACGACCATTCGATTCGCGTCGACCCGGATTCATCAACCTTTTCATCCCCGAACGTGGTCCAAGCACTCGATGGTATTATATATATATATATATATAGGGCATGAAATTTTCGTGCTCGGACAAAAAGCTTGTGTGTATATATTATGTTCCGATGATTCGGTGAAGAGCTTAAACGAAAAGCCGCAATTATTTCCATTCTAAATAAATTGAATCGAAACGGATACTCTTTCGTATCGTTTAAATGGAATTAATTAATTAATCGATAAATTAATGAGGAAATAACGACGATGTAATACTCATTGTTGTCGAACGAAGGGATGAAAAAGATTGGAACAAAAATCAGGGATCGGATGGTTGTGTTTCACTGGCGATCGGAATTCCGAATCGACTGGTGTAACGAATTCGATTACGATGCATGAACCGTATAAGCGTGGGTCTATAGGTCCGTCTATATATAAATATATATATATTTATGAGAGAATGACGCCGTCGAGCCTCGGTCTCTCATTCTCCGCCGAAATTCGTCCTAAATAACATTTCGTTTCTCGTTTGGGCGCGTACACACGCCACACACGACTTCCGTCTCGTAAATTCGTAATTTTCAGCGAGAGGGCTAAATCTCGTCCAACCGAGGGTGGAAGAATATCCCTCCGGGCATTGCCAGGGTTTCGAAGTTCTCCGCGCAGCACATCTTCGCAACATCTCTCCCCCGAGGGAACAAACGATTCTAGCACACGCGGGGTTTGCCCATAGGAATTTCTGTTATACGTGCCTATTCTTTCTGTAATCCGTTCGATAAAGTTTCATAATTTAGTATTTTTCTTCGCGTTGGAAACTTTAATATTGCTACATTCTCTTCGCTCGAGTCGGATAATTTTCTTTATTTATTTTTGTCTGAACGAATTGATAAAAACAGTAGCGGGTGTTTTTTTTACTCGCCGATACGCGATAAGAAAAATGTGGGAGACCCTCGGCTCTCGTGTATGCCCAACGTACGCCCCCTCCCCCTCATTTGTTTACGGGCTCCTTTTTGTTCGAGGCTTTTGCCGCTCGTTTCGCTCATTTTCAGCAAAAGCTCGCTCGTGTCGAGGAAACGAGAGTATAGGAGGGCTAGAGAGAGAGAGAGAGAGAGAGAGAGAGAGAGAGAGAGAGAGAGAGTGAGAGAGAGGGACGTGGGGGAGAAGCAGCAATGAGCTTTGGTGAAACGCGAAATGAGTACCGACGTGGCGTTGTACAGTTCTCTCGATAAAGCCGCCCCTCTCAAACCATCCGCGCGAATACATCGACCCTTAGATTAAAACACGCCGCCTCTTGCAAGCTCGATTCCACGGCCGACCTTCTGTGCGCCTGGTCTCTATATTTCCTACTGCTTCGTAGATTAAAACGCGTCGCAATTGGTCCGAGAGAGCGAGAGAGAGAGAGGGAGGGAGATAGATAGATAGATAGATAGATATACATATATATACGTCATACAAGCTCCATTGTCTGAGCCGACCAGCAGACTATGTCCCTCTCGATATTGTACGAAAAAAAGCACGATTCATTAATTAAAAATTCCAGACACGGAGACTACGACGAGCGAGAAAATACATTTTTCGAAAAGGGCGCGAGAAGAACAGGGGTGAAATTGTATATTTTCAAAATATCGAAGGATCAAAGTCAGCAGAATTTTTTAAACGTAACGCGACGTTATAAACGAGTCCGAAAAAATGCCGCATAACCCATCGGTCCCCTCGTTAATTCCGGCTGCCAGATAAACAGAAATCGCAGGACGATGGATATATTTCCGACAGGTTGGTCGATCCCTTTTTGAGAAGTGTCCCACAGGCCAGATACGAGTTCGGTTCCCTGCGTTGCTCTCCAGTGGATCTCGCGTGTGTTCCGTTGATAACGCGAGAGCTTGCTGACGGTTGAGCCCTAGCTCGCCGCATCCCTCCTGGGTTCTCTCTCTCTCTCTCTCTCTCTCGTTCGAGCAACCATCGCCACGAGGGACTCGTGCTACCAGTCGCGCATTTTGTTGAAACAAAAAGGAAGAACAAAATAAAACGAGAGCGAGAGAAAAAAAAGCTGCTCGGTGTTTCAGACTGTTGAAAACTATTTCACGTTTTCGGTCGTTTCAAATTGTAGTCCCATCTGCACGAGTGAAGATAGCACCCTGACTGTCCGCTTCCCTCTCGTATAATAATCCCCGGGCTCCGACAATTAAATGAATATATATATATATAAATACCGAATTCACGCGGCAGACTTTTCAGCGATAATAACTCGCTGTTGCGAAGGTAAAATATAACGCGGCCTGTTATCGCAGCGGGGGGTCGAAAACGTTGAAAATTTCAAAAATTTCCGTCGACAATTTGAATTTTCGTCAACATCACGTTCTTCTCGTTGACTTGTATATACAACGGCGTGTCTTGAAACGGTGTGAAATCACGACCAGTCGAAATTCCAGAACGCGAGAAAATAGAAGCGTTGAGCGATAAGATTTATACACCTGTAATATATATATATATATCAGTACAATATAATATATGTATTAAACGGGATTCACGGCGAGCCTCGCGGAGATTCGTGGCCTTCTGGTTACCAGAGAGAGAGAGAGAGAGATGGAGATCGAGAGAGGCTACTTGCTTATGCCGTTTCTGCAGTGATGCACCGCCATCGATTCCGAAGGAGATATCGCCGAGAAATTCCAGTCGGGGGGTGTACGGTCCCGAAGCTCGATATCCTCGAGTCGTTGTATAGGACCTCAACATCGAAGCACCGGCGAAGGAGAATCGGCTGAGAGAGAAAGATAGATGCATTGCCTAGATTACTCGAGTTCCTTAGGCGGGCCGGAAGCCTCGGCATGTCCGGCAGCCCGAGAGTGTCTGAGCACCCGCGGCAAGAGCGTCGGTATGCCTCGAGGTGTGCGATCTTCGTCCCGCCCCTCATCGTCACTCCACGTCTACTCGAATTTGAGCTTACCTGGCTTCCCCGTTATACATATAACCTCGAGTTCGATATTCCGGTGGTTTCCACCCCTATCTTTGATCCGAGCGATTTATCCGTATCTCATCCCATATTCGTTGGTCCACGAGGCAATGGAGGGACGTGACCTAGAAATTAAATGAAATCAAAATACGATAGAAATACGATCGTCTATTTTTTTACGATAATTATTTCGTCATAAAATCATTTCAAACGATTATTCGAACGATCTACCCTCCAATTGTGGTGCAAAAAAGAAGAAAGCGATAAAATCATCCCCCTTCGAGAAACGCACGATTGTTCCAGGACCCCGTAATAGTAGAATCAAGAGGAGGAGATGGGCGGACGAGCGCGTTAATAGAAATAGAAAGACGAGATAAAACTCCCGGTAGATTTATACGAGCGGTGGAAAAGAAGTGGATCCAGGGAATAAGGGTAGAAAGAAGAAGAGGAGAAAAAATACACACACACACACATACAGAGACAAGGGAGGGACGAAAGAATCCACACGAAGTCCAACGCGATCTCGATGCTTGAGCAAACAAAAAATAACAGAAAGATGAAGGCGGAGGGAGCCGGTCGATATACAAACCGGGTGGGAAAAAAAGGAAAACGAGGGGCCAAGAGCAAGTCCTACCAATAATACTGCGAAAAGTAGTCTCGATTCTTGAGGTTCTCTCTCTCTCTCTCTCGCACACTTTTTTTTATTTACTTCTACTTTTTTTCTTCTCATCCACATCAACCCATCGTTTCATTCCTTCGGGTAGAAGGGGAGTGGTAGGTGAGAGGGATGATGGGTCGAAGGCTACCTCGGTCGTGCGCGCTCTCCTCGCCCTGTAATAAATTTGTCTTAGGCAGTGATAGCGTCTCGAGATAGTCGAGGGCACGTTCGAGGGGCGAGCGAGAGAGGGAACGATGGCACACGGCCTGGGCAAAGGTGGACCCCCCGCGTAGGTATAACGGGTCTTCGAGGTTTCGGCGGTGGGGGATTCCCTTACCCCGAGGGGTCGCGAGCTGAGAGACAGATGGGGTAATTACTACGAGGTGTGCTGATAGCACGCCCTTCTGAGTTCACCGATCTCCCCCCCTCTCTCTCTCTCTCTCTCTCTCCCGGTTTTTCTGCTTTCGTTTCATACCTCCCCCAAACTGATACCACTGACAAAACTATATATATATATATATTTATACGTATCCGCGTTTATTTCCGTTACGTTTGCTCTCCTCGTTACACATTCCGCGCTACCTGAACTTCCGCAGTCATTTCGACAGAGTATCGACGCCGGCGAACGAATAAACTCACGTAAGAGTCCGTAAGAACGAGAGAGAAAGACGAAAAGCATCCCTTCTTGATAAAAGTGAGAGCGATGAGTTCTCATAAAGCTGGTATTACCTCGACGCCCCGATGTCGGTGGTGTCTTCCCCTCTGGTATTCTTGCTCGCAAGAATACGCTCTCGACACTACACCCCTTAATGGCACGATCTTTCCTCTCAATCTTCTCCGTTCCGGAACTCGAAGGGTGCGATTCGCAAATTTTTTCCTCTTTCTTTTTCTCAAGAAGGACGTTTCTTACGGTCCTCGTTTTAATTTCGATAAATGCCTTCGTGCTCTTAAATTAAATCCTCTCCTTTTTTTTCGATTAATTTCAATCGTACGGAATAAAAACCTAGAATGTTGGAAGGAATAAGGAATATTTTTCTTCCATTTTCATAGTCGATCTGTGATTGCTGACGAGACGTCGGCCGGATTCGAGCAAAGCTTGGAAATTGCTGCGAGAACGATTAGCCCAGCTATGTACAAAAGACATTAGACTCTCGAGTCAATATGCATAATCTTCCCCCTCGTACAATGTGTATGTGGGTTAACACTGAGCCAGGTTGCATTGCAACTAGCAGTATTCCATGTAGCCCTGTGGTATCTGTCCTGCGTGAAATCTACCGAGTGAGAGTGAGAGAGAGAGAGAGAGAGACACACACAGAAGTTGTAGCAGAGTATAGGAGATACTCTCTAGAGGAAAGACGAACCGCAGTGAGTAGCGTAGCACGCGCCACGAATTATTAACCGACCCGGCAATCAACCGAGACCGAACAGTCGAGGATAGGAAAGCAGCTGCGGAGGAATAGAGATGGAAATGGGATGCTGTGTTTGTTTGCATGTGATGGGAAGGTCTGGAAGTGTACCAGCGACTGAACCTCGTACCAGCCCGAAGTAGGTACACGTATACACCGAGAAGCTCACGTGTCCAACTCGTATATATAGCGAGCAGCAAGTAGAAGGAAGATGAGTGGGATAGCTCATCAATAGCGAAGCACAGTGTGCATTATTCTCGTTGCACTTTGCTCGTAACATCGAACCACCGGCTGAGAGCGAGTGCGCGGATTTACACGTACGCAAACATCGATCATCCGTATTTCGATATCGTTACCGATCGATATTGATCAATTTTACTCGAAAGGGCGTCGGTGTTCGTCAAGATTCTCGTCGACCCAGCTACCCGAGAAGGCAATATCGAGAAACGAGGTGAAATCTTTTGAAGGGTACTCCTGACGTTCGACGTTGTCGAGAATGCAAAATGCTGCAAGGGTCGAGGGGAATAAGGAACATTATCTCGTCGAACTCTTATCTCGACTCGGCGTATAATCCCAGTGGGCGAACGAGAGACGATATTGCGAGGACTATGTGCGAGAACGTATTTTCGATGCTTCGCGATCGGTCGATGACCGAAGTGGTGACAATGTCTCTCGACCGTTCACGAAAGATCGTGAACGGTTGAGAGAAGTATTCGAGGAGATATAAACCGTGGCTCCTCGCTTAAGTGGATATAGTGCACGGTATAGACGGTATCGTTGGCCTACGATAGCTTTGCGCGCTCAGCGCGCACACACACAGTGTCACCGGGACGATGCACTACTGTGAAGTGTATGCGGCAGTAACCGAGGTGTAAGTGGTGAGTTAGCAGGGGAATGAGGCGATGCTCTGGTGACGGTCTGGCTGTTGTGCTCTCGGGTCAGGTGTCTACGATCCCACGATAGTAGGCGTCAACGGACCGGCAAGATGGCGAGAGAGTAGAGAGGCGAATGGCGAGAGGAAGTGGGGTTACTCGCGCGGCGTCGAACGAGCAGCAGCCGAAGGTAGGATCTCCCTCGGCGTGCCAGGAATACAGTTGGAACGAGGTGGTACAAAGGACCACCGAGTCGAGTAGAGCTTTCGTGAGCGAGAGAGACCGGAAAATGTCGCTGGAGCACTTGATTACCGCATAAATTAGTCTCTGCTTAGCCACAGAGAGGCCGTCACTATCGCTTCGAACAACGTGCTAGAATTCGCGTTTCACGAGAGTCACCCGACCCTAGAACCAACGTACCGGAATTCCAGCCGAGAAATTCCGCGACCAGTAGGACGTACGAGTTGAAGATAATATAGTCGAGGTAAAATTTATCTCAATTAGGATAAAAAAAACAATTAACCGACGAATACGTCGATCTGGAAGTTTGACATTGGTGAATGTGTTTTCTGTTTAATTTCAATCGCGCGCAAGGTGCTCGCTAAAGTACATTAGAATAGGAACTTTACGATCGTCGAGCTCATAGAGATATGAATTCTCGGTGAACTACGAACTACCCGTCAGTTTCCAAGAAGTTTCGGCAAGAGAAACCCGCAAAAACAATTTCTCCATTACGAGGGACTCGGAACTAGGGGCTTGGTTTTGGCGTCGGTTGGCAAGTGCCGCTGCTTGCTTCGTGGCCATAATATATGCATGTACCGGTTAGTACGAAGCAGCGCGAAAAGGGTTAGCGCGAGCTTTCGAACGCGAAGAAGGACGGAACGGATGAAAGGGTTGGAGTGCAGCAAGAGGGCGGACGGAGGGAGATTGAACGGTGGAGGAGGATCGTTGTGGTGCGAGGTGTTCACGTCCGGCTTGGTGAGCAGGGGGATAGTTAGGGGAAAACCGAAAGCGAGTGAAGTTAGGTTGTACGGTAACGTCCAACCGGACAATGTACCTGGCGCGTAGCCAGCCGGCTACCGACCCAACAAACCTGCCCATTGTCCGAAATACGGACCACCAACCCCTATATCGGATTCTCGAGGCTACTGGCGCTGGTATAAGCCGACCGGAAGAGTCGGGTGGCAGAAATTTCGAGAGGGGTCTCTGCCGAGTCACCATACTTCCATCCCCCTATAAGCCACTATTCTAGTGAACTCTCCACCAATGCACAGGTGTCCAACCAGAGCCAGAATGTTCTGCAAAGTTTGGGCGACCTAGCTATAGCAATATCTCGATACGACTAGAATTTTCATTTTAAAACAGCTGCCAATAAAACATTCGGGTGGCAACTTTGGAGATTTTAAAAGCATTGATGGTTCGACTGGTCGTAGCTCGTTCCGAGGGCCAATCGAGTCGCCAACGTCGCGTGTCTTGGTTCAATAATTACTTTATGTTAATTTCACGAATGTTTCGTTGGTCGATGGTTGGAGGGCGGCCAGGGGTTGGGACGGAGAGAGTCGAAGCACAAAGCTCTTCCTGGCTATAGCCGCACGCAACACGTTTTCCAACATTGCCCGGGTGCTCGCTATATGGCGAAGCTCTTTCGAACGTGTGTAATGCATCGAGGGTTGTACAACAGCGACTAACGAGGGAAAGAGCACGCGCGCGAAAAAGAGAGGGAGAAAGAGAGGTCCGCAGGCCGAGCTTCGCGGCCTTCTATTTTGCGCACTAATGGCTTTCATCGAGACACGGCGTTACTTTATTCGTACAGGATTTCTGCATAACTTCCAGCTCGTTAATTACCACGCTAGGCTCGCGCGATGATCGAGAATTCAACCCCTCTCATTCAACCTCTACCTCTATTCTCATCCTACAAAAACTCGCGTTTTCCAACTTTTCGATTTGACGGGCCTCTTTCGTCGATGGCTTTTCGAACGAATTTTCGTTTCAATCATTTTGACCAAAAGCTTTAGCTTTTTCTCTTTACAGTAAAATCCAAACGAATGGCTATTAAAGTCCGACTTTTGACGCCCGACTGACTGGGACTGGCAACTATATCCCGTCAATGTTCAAATCACCGGGGATATTCCGGTATATGTCGACTACGTTCGGCAGAAGTACGTGCGTTATTCAGTTTCGTCGTTCGACCAGAACACTCCATTTATTGTTTTATTCGCTTCAGGCTCGATTGATTTTTTTTTTTTAATTATTATAGAATAAAGCTCGTCAAAATACAATCAATAACGCTCTACAATGGTACGATAATTGTTGAAAAAAGTTCATTATCGTTTAAGCAAATTAAGAAAAACAAAAACAATCTTATTGTGCTTTTTATTTCGTGAAAATATTGGATCGAATTCGTCAACGAAAACAAAAATTGGACGAAGTGGTCTCGATGAAGTTACGGATCGAGACGAGTTTCGAAATGTCGCGAGGTGTGTCTCCCGAGGTCGTCTGCGAATCCCCCTCCCTCGGATCTTAATTAATTAACTAATTAATTTCGTCGGCATTTATCAGATAATCTTGAGAAACAGGTAAGGGCCCCATCTCGGCCCAAGGGTTGTCGTGCGCGACAGCAAAGTGATAAGGTTGGTGGGTCGTATCTTCCCACTGGTTTCACGCTAGTGGAAAGCTTTACCCCCCGCTCAGTCTGGAAACTCTGCAGACGACGGAGAGAGACGGAGAAATCGCGAGACGACGAGACGCTCGGCCGACCAGACATATCTGTTTATTCGGCGGTGTTCAACTCGAACCCTTTCCCTCCATTACAGAATCCCTCCGCGCATCGAACTAACGAGAGCATCCGCGTTGTTGTTCCGAGATTACCGTCTCCCTCTCGCTTTCCCGACGGACAAACTTGCGGCGATCCCTTCTGCCTTAAATTCCCGAACAAAGGGTCAACGGTGAACCAAAAAAGGGGCGAACTAAAAATACTTTACATTACCTAAAAATACTTTTTGTATTATTAAAAATTATTAAAATACATTTGTAATTCAAATTTGCAGTTGTCTCGAAAATTGATAATTCTCTTTTTAATATCGCGTAGTCCAACGCGCATGATGTCTTCTGTGAATATTCGATACGGGGAGTTCATAGTAACGTGACGTAGTCGGTAAGTATCATGGAGTACCGACGTAATGCCGAGACTATCCCGAATTACGAGAACCAGTTCGAGGTACTCCTGTTGCAAATTCTGCCATTGTGCTATACTATAGTACTGTGAGATTGTAATATGCGATCGTGTCGACGCAGAGGATTTTGTCATTCTCGGGTATCCCGTTGGTCCATCCGTACCGCGAGAGAAGGCTTTGAAATGGAAGCTCTTGATAACATTGACGCTACTGATGGATGATTTCGTACATACGTTACATCCTGGCGTATAAATAAATTTTCAAAAGCGTTAAAAATTGCATAGAAACACGGATGAGATTAGTGGCGAACTTTGATGACCATAGACAATTTTCATTAATGTATATTTTCTCATTTTCTATGTTCCAGGTAAGCCTTTTCGTACTGCTGTCTTTACAGTTATGGAAATGACGACTGACGTTAAATTTCGAATCTTCGTCATGACGTATTGGTAACGTAGTCAAAAACCATTTCAGTATACATATGTAACGTATCTTTAAAGAAATTAAATCTCTATTCGATCACAAAAAATTATAAAATAATCCATCCGAATTCGAATCATATTTTTAAACTATTATAAATCGAATTGAAAGCGTGATTTCATCAAATTATCCATACTTCGCGTAAAATTTATCATCCAATTATTCGTAACTTGCAATTAACCTAGTAAATTAAAATTGAGAATTATATTAAACGAGATTGATTGGAAATAATGCAAATGGCTCGGAGGTAATAACTTTAATTCGTTTCATTGGATTTAATTATTACAATTTATATTTAAATAACCGATCGTTTGAAATTAATTTATAAAATCCGTAATACGATATCGCAAAAATAGCGTTTTGGATTTTATATGCTTTTTACAAGCTTTTTTATAAGTCAAATATTTAAAAAAAAATGTATTTAGTGAGACAACGAGATTTTCATCCAACCCTTAGTAATATAATCGCACACCAGCTGCGAAATGCGCGCAAAGTCTTGCCCCGAAGTGAAACAGCCCTCTCGCGGTAGCTACCAGACAAAAGAGGGGACCGTTGAGAGCTTTCTCCCCCCAATGCACCGCATAGTTTCACACGGAGCCCGACAATCCGGTGCTTATATCGCGTGTGCGTGCAGTCGCGTAGTCTACGTAACATTACCGAAGCACGAGATATGGGCGCAAGGTGAGTTTAATAGCTAAGGTTACGGACTTGTAACGCTTACTCCCCCCGACTTAACACACACTTCTCATACCAGCCACTAAAATATCATTCTCGGTACACCATTTTGCGCTCGAACGCAATTACCCCAACCCCGTAATATAAAATCGTAAGCACGATTTCTCTACCTCGACTCGAACGTAAAAAAGAACAACAAAAAAATCACTCATCGCGATTTTATCAAACGATAATCATAGCCAATTATTCATTTTGCCAATAGTAGCAAATTTTTAAGATCGTTATTCGTTCACGTCCCGGAAAATCTCATCCGGGGTATAAAAAAGAAAAGTTACGTAATTTTTCGCTCGACTGGTATAACCGGAGTCTCGGCAAAATATCGAAAGTCGACGATACCGAAGAACAAAATATATGAAAAAAGAAAACAAGAAAACTATATATATATATAATCCATTAGAATTATCCAGTCAGTGAACAAGCGACGAGCACGAGACATACGATATACATCGTGCATAGGAATCGCGAGAAGCGCTCGATATTCGATCAATCTACCAATACGAATTGGTGGAAAGGATCGGGTTTCGATAAGACCTTGCGCGGAGTTTGAATTCACGAACCACGCCTGGTGGAGTAATAGCCGGGAGTACACCGTCACACAAGGCCGGCTCGTGGAACCATCGGGGAGCTTCGATTGATTTTCCATTTGGTTATTTCTACACGACCTCCCGAGAAATCCGTGGTTGTTATATACTTGGGCTGGACCGATAACCAACTCTCCCCTCCTCTTTTCTCGTCCCTTTCTTCATATCCATCCGTTCGAAACTCCCCTCGCCTCCCTCTTTCTCTTTTATCCCTTGTATCTCATGAAAACCAGCCCGAGCATTTTATTAGATTTTTACATCGATCGCCAACGCTCTATAGGGAAAAAAACATCCCTTGAATTCCTCGAATTATAAAATAGACACTATTAGGCCTTTATTTCTCATATAATTTTTATATTTTTATCATCGACGATTATTTTTTTATCGATAATTAATAAAACGTTTATCATTATTATTATTAGAAGCGACGTTCGTTCTTATAAACGCAGTGACCTTTGGCCGACCCTCGTTATCCCCGCGAGCTGACGTCGCGTTCGCTAAAGCAACGAATCAACCTCGTTAAATGCTCAAGACAGTAAAATCGAGTTAAAATAACATAAACCCGTGAATATATATAGGTATGTTTATCGCGAGGGTGGGGGGTGAAATTCGTGAAAGTCGCCGAATGCGCGCCTATTTTCTCGCAGTGGGACGGACGACTCGTGGAAGTAACGATGCCACTTAGAGCTCTACGGGGATAGCCCAGGGTGGGCTTTAATGTTTACGCGTTGAAACTTTTCGAGGAGGTTGCGAAAGAGAGAGAGAGAGAGAAAGAGAGAGAGAGAAGGATAGAAGACGAGACCAAGTTTTAAATGCCTCCTTCGTTAATGCCACGAACGAAGCGTTCGTGAGTTCTTCTTCATTCCCCTCGACATTTCTCTCGCGAGGGCGAAAGAAGGAAGAGGAGGGAATGGTTGGTCTCTTACAGTGATGGGCAAGCGGCCTCTGCTTTTCTTCGCTGTACTTTATTCCCCTCGACCATACTCGAGACTATTTCTCGCCCCGCGAGAAAGATCGACATTTCACGCGAAGGAGGCAACGAGGGTCGAGGAGGGCTGCGAGTACGATCGCGCACCCTCTTCTCATTCCTCAAGACGCTCTTCGTACCCGTTTTGCACAAACTTTTTCTCGCTCATCTTAACCCTTTCCTTTTTATTTTTCCTTTCTTTTTACCTCTCTCTCTTTTCCGCCACTCACAAACTTATTACACCGATAAATTTTCTCCACCGACGATCTTTCGTCATTCGTTCTACGCGTACGAATTTTAAAAACTTCCAGGGCTTGCACAAATTTTATTATTCTTATTAACGTCGAAGACGCGAATAAAGCGATACGAGCGACCCTCGTACTTGAAAAAAAGACGAAATAAACGACGATTTACGAGCGAAAAGACGGATAAACGTGACAAAAACGTAACAGAAAAAACAATATCGTGGATGTTTTTGTGATGGGTGAGTAGGATGAGCTGGGGGTGAGATTTAAGCGAGTCGCGCAGCTTGCGTCGAGTATCTATTCCTGCCGTCTTGTTGCCGCAGGGTTTCGGGATTACTGGAAAATACGTTGGGTACGCGGAATTGCGGCTAGCCTCGAACAAGCTACCCCCCTTCGTCTCTTACCCCCCCCCTCCCCACCTCTTTACCCTCTCACTCTTCGTGTGTACCGTTCCTCCGTATAATACTCTTTCGCCTCTCGTTCAACCTGGCGCTGGTTTGCCGCGCTCTCTTACCCTCAGCCTCGGGGTGTAGAGCGCAATCCCGATGTGAACGAGAGAGAGAGAGAGAGAGAGAGAGAGACGAACGAGAGAGCACAAATGCCGCAGCATCAGCAGTGGATCGTTCGTCGCTGGGTTTTATCGGTGGATTAGCATTGCTTTACATAGTTTCGCAGTGGGGAGACGAAAGCGCGGGGTATATGCACTCGGATTGGTGAAAACCAGCGGTGGATATCGGACTCTCTCTCGGTTTCCCTTCTACCTTCTCCTGGTACACATTCGACCCGAAAAGAGACATCCGACTCAACGACCATCGTGTCCTCCTCATCCGTCT
This sequence comes from Netelia virgata, assembly GCA_951802705.1. Taxonomy (NCBI): domain Eukaryota; kingdom Metazoa; phylum Arthropoda; class Insecta; order Hymenoptera; family Ichneumonidae; genus Netelia; species Netelia virgata. Next base: position 41,402,051 of record OX637864.1, on the reverse strand, counting down.
CTCTCGCCAAAGCTGCCAGAATGGGTTTTGTAATAGCTACGAATCCCTTCCATCATCCTAAAAATAATACGCGATATTATTTTTCGTGATAAATAAAAAAACACACACACACACAAAAATTGGCGTTGTAAAAAAGAAAAATTGATTACGGTGTTTTTGTTTTGTTGTATCGAACGTTAAAAAAGTTTTGAAATATTACGATAGTATACGTTATCTAGCTTAACGTTTACCATATGCGGAATCTGTTATCGGAAAAACCATATCCGATATGAAATTTCGTGTACGAGGCTGTTAAAACGATGAGAATCGTCGTAAATCGATGAACGAAAATGGAAGTAAAGCGACGAGAAGGTTAAAAAAAAGCCAACGAAATAAGTAATTAGTTTTGCGAGTTACCGTTCGTTCCACAGATGCTTTCCTGCCCGTGGCCAGAGCGTCGAGACGGGAAGGTGTTTGAAAAAAAAAAGAAGTGATTTCCTTTTAGCAAAAGCGGTTGAGAAAGGCGAGGATAAAAATTGTACGCCTTTACGACCCCGATGGCGTTTCTATACGGTGGCGAGAAACCCCGGGCAATAAATATCATTTATAAGAGATATTAATTAGAACGTATTTTAATAAAGGAACAATTAAGAAAGTGGGACGTTGAACGAACGACGTAGACGATGTCTCCGCGATGGTGTTAAAGAATCCCTCTCCTCCCTCGAACACATCGTTTTTTTTCCTTCTTTTTCACAAGCATGATCTAACGTTTTACGAAAGGTTCGTATAGTCAAAAGAACGTCGGACGCATCCGCCCGTTTTAATGTTCGGATGTGTGCGAGATTCACATAATAGACGTTCGTCCATGATTTACGTCGGCGCGAAACGCGACGAAAGAATTTTACAGCGTGCGAAGGGCGCGCTTTAAACGCCCTTTAACGGCGCAACGAGTATCCTGCTTGTCCTATTATAATGTTCAACCCCCCCAAACCTTCCTCCATCTACAATAAAAGTTCCAACTTGATAAAAAGAGGAGGAAGAAAAAAAGACAAATCACATTATTCGCGCTTTGTCATTTCTCTTTTTTTTTTTACTTCGCCACTTGTATTTTCTTTATTGAGTCGAGGCAGAAAGTCCCTTGTCCGACGAGACTTTATCCAATCCAAACTCTGCGAAGTGGCCCAGACGGGGGTTGTGTGCAGTGCTCGAAACTCGAAGTGACTCGAGGCAATGCAATATCCTGACGGGATAGGACTCTCTCTCTCTCTCTCTCTCTCTCCTTCCCTCCCCCCCTCTTTCTCTATCTCTCTGTCTCTCTCGAATCGAGCGCACCTCTGGTCCTCGGTTCGTTCTCATAGTCATTTCAGTTCCATCGTCTTTCCGGTCGACACTTGGAACATTTACCTTCGAATAGTGCATATCCGACGTGTAGAGATGTGTACAAGGGCTTTCAGCGTCAGTCGATTGCCCATCGGCACTCAACGGCACTGTTGATTACCGTGAGTCGTCGGAAACACTGTGAAATCGTACCGATCTATTTCCCTTTCGCGTTTAATACGCATCGAGTCATATATATATATCGAAGTGCAGATATCCGCGACTTGCATCTCGGAACATTTCCATTCTAGTCGATCCTCCTAAGCTACCATTACATCCCTCTGTTTCTCCATTTGTAGACATAGTAGCTTCCTGCACGCTCTGTCTACAAATCTCCGAGTATCGCCCCTCGGGCATGGCTTCTAGCGCGGTCAATCCTTAATGTCGAATTGCGTGTCCGTTTCCTGGTCTAAACCCCCCCGTCACACACCCTCAACGTTTCTCTCTCGCACCGTGGCTCGGCCCTAATCTACGCGACCCTGTTCGTGAGTTCATCGGACCTGCCGAAAGCCTCGACATCATCCATCTTCGATGTTGTATCTCATGAGCCGCGTAATCAGGCACGTTCCGCACTGTGCTTATGGGGAGCTTTCCAACCGCGATGATCGCATGCGTCGCGACAATCGTTTTGTCTCGATGCTGACCTCGAATCTATCCCCCCTCCTTCTATATATTTCCACGCGATAGACCGTTATTCGGCCTATCACGTGACCATTATATATATTATAATATATATATATATAATGTTTTTTAATTGTTTTGAATTCCTTCAATGATTTTCCGATGATTTTTGTATTAAACAAAAAAATTAATTGGACAGACGCGGTAACTTTGTGGACGCGGGTTTTTTTTCGAACGAGATAATTCGTCGCAATTCCCGACGTGGATATATAAAGTCATTGTAAAACGTGAGACGCGAATGAAGAGAATCCAAGAGAAAAGGAGGATGAAAAGTTTAATTGTGTGCAGCTACTTGTATATATGTGTGTGTATATATATATATATATATATATATATATATATATATATATATATATATGTACGCGCTACTAATTCCGAGTTAAATCAACCGAAGAGAAAGTGAAAGAGCGAAGAGAACGGACTTGGCTTCCCCGCGAAAGTTCGAGCTTCGAGTACACACTCGCAATATCCCTAGCGTTACCATGTAACGGTCGTGCTCCACGTCCCTCGTCGACGAGGAGAAAGATACTCCGGGAAATAGACGAGACCGAGTGAGAGCGAAAGAAAACGACGCGAAAAAAAAACGAAAAAGAAAAAAAATAAGAGGAACGAGAAGCAGAGTGGATAGAACGACGAGGGAAAAAGAGCCTCGAGAATGGGTAAAGAGAGAGAATTAGAGATGGAAACGAGTGAACGAGGAAGAGACAGAGAACGTAGACACAACGTGAAAAGAATGGAAGCAGAATTATGCAGATGGCGGATACACGCTGTTCTGCAGTGCGCACAGGAAGTCTCTCGATGTCTTTATCCGAAACGAGAGGAATGTTCTTTCCTTTTCTCGTGCTTCCGTCCCAATATACACTCATTAGACAAACATAGTAAGTGCATTATATATATTTTCGTACATTCACCTCGATAGATATCTGGGCTTCACGAATCGCGTGCGAATTGAATTTTTGAATCGAAAACTAGATCGTGATAGTCGCGTTGCAAAAAATGTTTTTTTGAATGAAAAAAATGTTTTTCAAAAACCCATTTGTTGATTCGTATTCGCTTTTATATACACGTATTTTTCAATATTCATGCAACCTCCGATAGCTTTTTGTTCACATAGATTGCATTAAATTCACGAGTAGATAAAACAACGTGATAAATTATGTCTATTTGTTTCGGTTTTCATCCTCATTCATTTATTCGTGTTAATCAATCTCTTTTGTAAAATAAAATCCATCATCACGATATTCGAACACGATCCACGTGAAACTATGTTTTATTTTCATTATACACCGGCCGAATTAACAATATACCGTACAAAGTTTACAACGCGAACACGGACGTATAAAGATAATTATAAAGTTATCGTTACTCGTATTTGCGAGTATGAAATTCGTATTTGTAAAATATGGAAATTTAATACGGAAATCGTGGAACGGTTCGGAGAGAGAAAAAAATCATACGAACGAGGAAACTGGACGTGTACTTGGACCGACGGAAGAGAAGCGGCGCGTGCTACGAGCGAGATCGATGCATCGTCCAACGCATTTTTAGTGCTTTCGGAACTTCGTAATTGGAGTGGTCGAGTATCCTCTTCATGCACCCTTGCAGTTTCCTATCTCTGTCCATACAATCTATATATACACGCGCGAATCACCTCGCCCGCGTCAATTTCGTTATTGCTCGTCGTACATTCGTGAACACCGAGCGGTGCAAACGTTTCTCTAGGAAACATCCGTTGGGAAAGGGAGAGAGAGAGAGAGAGAGAGGGAACACGAAAGATCGAAGGGAGTAAATGCGAATAGTACGAATATACAAAGTTCTAGCTAGGTAAATTGCGCGAAACGTTTCACCGTTAGTTAATTTGTAGATGGACTCTGCACGAAAACAGGTCGGTCGTTCGAGACTCTATGTAAACAGAATCATAACATGAAATATACCATCACGGTAGTAAAGCACAAATCCGTTGTGTCGAACCAATCGCTATATCTAGCCCCCTTTTCTCGTTACGACCCTTCCCCGCTTTCCCTCGTTAATTACGTTTCGCTGATTATCGTAACCGCGAATTATGCGCGATCCGTACTCGTTGAATAAACAATACCCATATCTTGTGTACGAAAACGGTCGATTGGCGATACAGCCAAAGTTAAAACCTCAAATATTTAACGCGCACACCAATATCGCGGATTCGTGACAAATTTCCAAATAATGGTGATGTTACTTGAAACGACGTGCCGCCCCGTTGCGGTCTATTTGCTTTTTTCACCCTCCGGCTTGTCACGTTAGAGTCGTTACCCCGTTTATCGAGGTTGTTGCAAAAAACGAAGAAAAAAAGAAATATTTATTTATGTTTTATATTTCGTAGGTTTAGACGAGCTTTCTTTTCACACTCGAGAGATATTTGACGTTACCCTCGTTTTATATCCAGCCTCTGGAATATTACAGTGGCACGTGAATAGTCACTGGTCCCGTTTTCGTAGCTACGAGATTCGCCGGTTCGAGTAGGCAACAGGTTGGTAACAGAGACGTTTTTAAAAAGATTCTTCACACTAGGAAGCCTTTGTATAGATCGTTGTATACGTATCGTGGGTAAACATATATATCCTCCTATTCTCACCCTCGCTCTCGTCACGGTGCAACGTGCAGAAACTTAGACAGGCACGCGCGCGCACACACATAGACACAAAGCGAAGAACGATGAGTCGAGAGAATGCGCCCAAGCGAGGAGCTTGCGAGCTTTTCGCGGGCTCGAAAAACCACGAAGAAATCGCGGTGCACCGATTCGACACCCCCTTGAAATCGCATTAAGGTTTTTCCTTCAATCTCGCGGTGAACACCGAGACCTCTCCCCCTCCTATCTCTCGAACCAACTATCCGCGTCCACACACTTTGCTTCACTTCCGGCATCCGCGAAAAGTCGTAAAATTCACGGTGATGTAGAGCCCATAAAAAAAATACGAAGCCACTGAAAGGTGCTCACGAAAAGCTCTAAAAAAACGCTTTTCCTCGCCTCCTCGACGTCCCGAGAACTTCGAGGAATTTTCGATCTTCTTTCTCGTCGAGGATGTAACAGAAAAAAAGTCTTCTGCCCCGGCCTTTCACCTCGTCGCAAATTTTCTTACCGCGGTTTACGTATGGAAGAATTTGGGAAAAGCGATCTTGCAAGTTTGAAGATCTATGAAAAGTTATTATAAAATAGCAGCATGATGCCCCTGGTTGCATTTTTGAAGTTTGGGTCGCTGGGAATAGAACGCGCCCAGAGTCGATTCGCCGGACCATTTTTCGAAAAAGTTATTAACATTTCAGTCATAATACATTTTATTTTTGTTGAAGAAACAAAAAAAATTGTTTTTCTAAATAGTTTTTTCCCACCTTATATCGATATATTTTGACCTTCTGACCGCGAAAATTGTATAAATTCAAAAATAAGAAGAAAAAAAAATCGCGTTTTTTATCCACGTCACGATTTTTCGAATATCACATACATATTTTTATTGTCGCGACTACAAATAATATCGCAATTGGAGAATTCAATTGATTCAAATTAATCAATTATTTGAATAAAATCAATCAATATATATTCGGCTCGTCGACGATAACGATATACGTTCGAGAAGTTTTCTGTCGTGTTTACATCGTCGAAACGTTCGAGGCTCAATAAGATAAAATTCGTCCCCGGCCCAATACGACACAAACATCGACGACACACCGGCATATAGCCCGAACAATGAGAAGCAGGGTCGGAGGGGGCGAGTAGGCTCGCGTGGTAAAAGCTTTCTTCGCGAAATTTTCGAGCACGCTCCAACATCACGCTCACCTTCGCAATCAGTAATCGTTCGGAAGTCGTGCTGGCACGTAGTCTCTTTCGCCCGAAAACGAATTTATATTTTACATTTGACACAGTCAAATCGTACAGTCGCCGAATTTTTGGAGTTTTTTGTGACTCGTTCCAAGCGTATCCTTCCTTCCTACGTCCACATCCTTTTCCTCGTCACTTTCCGTCGATTCCGAGGTGACAAAAATATCGAGTCTTTGTGTCAGTGATTTTTGGTTTTTCTTTCGAATATCGGCTCGCGCGATTTTTTTTATTTTCATCATTTTTTTTTCGCGACGGCATCGGGTTTTTTCCGTAAACTCCGCGAGAGAAAGAGAGAAAAAACATCGTCGCTATTGCGTTACCGCGTGGTTCAAATCGTATCGATTCGCGTGGACGAAGAATCGAGAGACGATATCGGTGGAAAATGCGTTTTGAATCGTTACTCTCGCAATTTACGGCGAGCGAGGCGAGCAACACCTCGCTGATGCAGCTGTGCAGCATGCTCGATGATTACGATCAGAATAACAACTACCAGCAATGGCCGGAGAGGTGAGCGAATAAAAAAAAATACAACGTGTAGGATTCTCTGAATTTTTATTATAGAAATAATTACTACTGAATTAATTTTCTTTTTTAATCGAATTTCCACTCAAGATACCGTCCTATTTTTACAAAATAATAATAATAATAATATTAATACACAATTTTCAAAAATAAACGTAAGATCAAATTGTATTATTTTTGCGAGTCTGAGAAAGAATATTTAAAAAAACGTATTTCTCGACATAATAGCCAATAATTTCCATCGAACATAGCGCGCCATTACATATTCTCGTTTCCGCCTATAATTCCCAAATTTTTCATTATCCGCTCGACAAATATTTGCTGCGTAATATAAATTTAACGGAATATCACGCGCTTGTCGATCCAGCTTGTGCCTTATATTTATTCCAAGTCGGCAGACCTCTGGCACACACGACTCGCGTACGAGTACAAAAAAAATTTTATTTTGCTCTCGAGTATAAACAAGCCGGGCGATATGTGAGAATGAAAGAGAGAGAACGAGAGAGGAGAGAGAGAGAGAGAGAGAGGCTGATACGAAGTGAGAAACGAGCGACCGTGAAACGATGATTTCGAAGCGAGTGTTTACGAGCGTCTCTCTCTTTCTCTCTCTCTTTCTCTTTTCTCTCTTCTCTCTTTCTCTCTATGTACCGAGCCCCGGACATCGTTAAACCGAAAATTATATTTCGTACCAAGCCCCATATATCTTCGATATATAAACTCGTTTCGATCATTAACTATTTTATGTATCAATTTTCTACATGCTTCATCAATTTAATTTGCCAATACAAATATATATCTACGTTCGATCATTTTTCGCGAGCATCGAATTATCGTTGAAATATACCTGCACCAGTGTACAAAAAGCTTTCGAGTTAAATTCCACTTTATTCCCATCTCTCTTTTCTCTCTCTCTCTCGCTCTCTCTCCCTCGGACGCGCTCGCGCGCGCACCCACACACACACACACATATATACACACGCGAGCATTCTCGTTCGTTTTTTTTAACTCGATTCTCCGTACGAAATTGTGATAAATCAGCATCGATCGGTACGCGGGACAGGTCGGAGGTATTTGCGAGGCTCGACCGAAATTTACGGTGGCCAGCATCGTGTTATCTCGGGCGAGTTTGGAGCGCGCGGCGACCGTGAGCTGCGCACCGCTGTTTGCCGAGAGAGACGGAAAAGCGAGTAGCACAAATAGTACGGGAGAGAAAGACGAAGAGATAGCAGGAAGGGGTAGGGCTGGTGTGAAACACACGAACGTTTCTCTCGCTTTCCAACAGGGAATACCTAGTGAACGAAGAGAAGAGATGAAGAGAAATCGCGAATGAGAGACAGAGAAAGAGACTACGAGAGATAGGTGAACGCGAACTCGTATCTGCATTCCAGTCAATGAGCACGCCAGGTCGCGTCGGACACCCGTACTCCCTCTTTCTCTCTCTCTCTCTCTCTCCCTCTTTCTCTCTCTCTCTCTCTCTCACACATACACACACACACACTCTTTTCTTTTTTCTTTCGGTTCCGGCTAGACGGGTGCTCCTCATTCTCTCCCATCATAGTCCACGAAACGGTTTTCTTTCGATTTCATAAAAACGTCAATGCGCGATATCACTTTCGATTATCGAAATTCGTCATAAAATGTAATATAAAAATTACCATCTCGGAAAAATAATCGATACAAATATTTCGTCTTTGTTTTAAAATCTCAAAAAACAAAAAAAAATGCATAAGGAAATAAAACACCCGAAACGTTTGATAATCGATCGAATCGCTCGTTGCGATTTAGATACGGCGTTGAATATTTTTGCATTAAATTTCACGGGATATCGAGACTGAAATTTAAAAAAAATCGAGTCTAGTCATTAAAGACTTTACACAGCGATCGAGTTTCTCCTCGGATGAACGGAGTTATGCTCTGGGTCCGGTGCAGGACCGTCATATATATATATATCCATACATCTATTGGCCGGTTTCGGAAGCAGTACGTTAACGAAGTTCGCCGCCGCGAGCCGCTCGCTCGCGCCACCCTCGTTCGTAGTTATCGGTTCGGTTATCTCCTGTTTAACACCATTGTGTCTACTCCCGAAAGGATAGCGGGAGGGCGGTCGAGGGATGATAACGAATCGGCAATGGTAAGGGTTGGTGTATGTGCGAGAGAGTGAGTGTGAGAGAGAGAGAGAGAGAGAGAGTGAGAGTACACCGAAGCAATATAGCCCCCGTCGCCAAGCTCCATGCGGCACACGGTAAAGCTCTTGCTCGAGCCGAGGGAGACAATGGTGTGCTCCAGACACCGTGAAGATCCGGTAATTGAATTATACTCCGATAACTGCTTATCGCCGGGTCGGCCTCGACGAACCGTGGAAAATAACTTTCGTTCCTTCTCTATCGCACTCTCTCTCTCTCTCTCTCTCTCTCTCTCTCTCTCTCTCTCTCTCTCTCTCTCTCTCTCACTCGTCGTTCGTGTTTTTGTTGACTCTATACAGGAATGACTTTACAAGCCAAAAGAGAAAAGAGAGGACGGACGAAAAAAAAATAATAATAATAGCACTTTTACGTCTATTTCTGTCGTGGCGTTTTTTCTCTTTTTTTCTGCTTTTTTTTTCTTTTTCTTTTTAATACGAGACCCCGGCGTGAGAGAAACGCGAATTTTATACCCCTTGAATCCCGCATTGCGTAACCGGTGCTTATTCTTTTCTCCTCTCTTTTTTTCGCACAAAGAGGGGCTTTAAAATGCGCGAGATAACAAATGAAAGAGGATAATGTAGCTTTTCGCGAGAGGAAGGAAAAAAATAATTTTTTTTTCTCTCTCTCTCTCTCTCTCTCTCTCTCTCTCGACTCTGGTGAGAAACGTGCAATTTATTCTTATACGCTTCCTTCGGCAGCGAGACGCGGAGAATTTCATTCGTTATTTCATTTCTTTTTATCGACGACGCAACGGATTTCTGATTCCTTCGAGCATCGATCTCGTTCGATCGAGAATGAAAAATACATTCATATCCCGATAATTAATTATTCACTGCGCGTTATCAGGAAGAAAATGGACGGAATAAATTTGAGATATCGATACGTACGAACACGAGCTCATTTTCCCCGTTAATATTTCACGGTTCTCAGAAGTCGTATATTTACGGTTCGCTCAGTGCATCCCCTATCCACATATTTATATATATATATATATATATATATATATATATCTATGCACTTAGATATTCCTATACATATATACATAGGAATAGGGGTGGCTTCGATAGTTGTTATTGTCTTCGAGCAGAATTGTTATATAGGCTCGAGGGAATCGACGTATATAGCACGTTCTCATACACCGTGTGTACGAGAGAGAAAACGAGAGAGAGAGAGAGAGAGAGAGGCATATCGAAGCTATTGGAAATTCAAGCGAACCACCTACGGTCTACCGTGCATGTGTTATATACCCTTACAGTATGGGTATCGCCATCTCGGGATTGGCTGTTGGACAATTAATTTCAGGAATCAGAATTGATCGAGCATGACTGGATCGGTCTACTAACTTCAGGGATACACTCGGTCTATATATAGATATATATATACATACATACATATCTGTGTTTCAACTGAGTATATAGTTATACGAAAGACAGTAGGGGTATGTATGTGGGCACGCCAGTCAAAGCTGGGCACGAAGTTGGCTCGCTTCATATCCGCATCGCTCCGGAGCGTGCTCGTCAGGTTTGATCGATCAGTCCCTCTCATTCGCACGGAGTCTCGACTTTGGTCTCTCCAATCTCGCGATTGAGTCAATACGAAGATATAGATGGGCTGGAAATTGTCACGTGGGGAGGGAGATGGGTGCAAGGGCGCACGCGGGAGAGAGACAGGGGGTAGAATTCGACTCTCGTACATTGCAATCCCAATATCGGCATCGGTCCTTTTCCGAGTATCATGAATCCCAAATTCGTAACGACGTTGACGTCGAATTGCAAATTCGCGATCTATCGTGACCGAGAGAGAGAGAGAGAGATAGAGAGAGTGAGAGTGAGTGAGTAAGAGAAGCGTCACCGCAGCCCTCCATCCCCGTGAATACATTTGCACGATAATCATCAGGCCGCTTGATCGTAACTTGGATACACATTTGTATGTTAATACGCGAAGCCTATATTTGCACGGAGGGCGCGTGTGTGTGCATGTGTGGACATCGATTAAATCCCGGGGATATAGCAATCGGGAAGTTCAACCCTTTCGACAGTTGCCCGTGGCTTGGAATATCGAAGGAAACTATACAAACATTTGTTTTATGATGAGATACGTCGCGGAATAAAACGTATTTGTCATATATATTCGTGTTTTAGCTATTATTATTATCAATTTCCGTTCATGAAAATTAGTCAATGATTAATTGACATTTTGTTCAAGTACTTGCAAAAAAAAAATCATAAAATTTTGATAAACGATACGAGTAATTAAAAATGAAGAATAATTGATAAAAATGGAGAAGGAGGTAGACGAATTAAAAGGATGTATTCGTAAATAGAAATTTTCGTAGGCAAGAGATAGAGGGAGGGGGTAGTGGGTCGATATAAATCTTGCCGAGAAAACGATGAGGTTGCTTAATTAGAAAGCCGAAGCGGAGAGACACGCCGCTGTGGCCGTGTGCACGCTCGAGCAACAAGAGTAGAGAGAGAAAGGGCTCGTCCTCGCCCAAGCAGCATCACACAGCCCAAGCACCAACATACCCCGAGCGGTTGATGTTGATGCTGCTGTTGCTAGCCAGGTCAGAGAGAAAAGGGGGATGAGTTATATGCGCCACAGGCCAGTACGAGAGCGTCGAGGGCGCACACCCCGTCAAAGAGAAGTCTCAAAATACAGCTACGCTGTAGCCTCGTACAGTCCGGTGGTTAGTCGTCCTCGTCGTCGTCGTCGTCGTCGTCGTCCTCGTCCTCGACGTTGCTGACGAAGCTTATAGCTCTTCATCCCCCGCCAACCGACTAAACTTTCAACATAGATAGAAAGGGTAGGCGAGATACAGAGAAAGAGAGATAGGAGAGAGAGCTCACTGGGTCATCCGAATCCTTTTCGACGTTGAGCTCCTATGAGCTCGCACGGATCGCAGGGAAACCCTCTCATAACCACTCTTAAGACTACCCTCCGGGCTAAAATTCAGTGACCGATTGCAGAGCAGCCCGGGAATGCGGCGTCTCTTTCTCTCTCTCTCTCTCTCATTTTCACTTTGTACTCGGGACGAGTGAGATTCGTTACTCGGTCACCGAAAACCCGAAAGATAGGGCAACCGGAATATTTTTTTTTCTTTGGCGTCCTGGTAATTGGCAGCTTCCTTGATGAATTCCCTCGAACAGAAAGCAACGGGACTACGTCGATCTCTCCATCGTTTATCCTTTAAAGACGAGAAATTCCTCGTCAAAGTTCTTCTTACACGTTAATCAGGCCACTTTGTAATTTCTGATCCACGAATCCCTTAATTATTATCGAACTCTCGCGACTTATATTCTCGCCTCATAATTTCATAAAGTTTCAAATGTATTTTAATTGATATTACCGATAATACAATTATCAGTATCGGTGTATATTCGTAAATCGCGGATCGGTTTAATTCCAGATTAGACGGTTGATTTGAAAAATCCAATTAACTCCCCCTCCCGCGTCCCTCCTCCTGAGTTAAACGAAAAGAAAAGGAAATCAGGGATCGACGATCTTATTCCATGAAAGGGATGAAATTTGAAATCTTGGTTCGAGAGAAGTATTTTTACGAATACAGTGGGAGAGTCGAGTGCAACGTTGCAATCGATTCTATCGGTGGAATAGACTCGATGCAGCTTTCCAGTCTCGTTTGGCCAATCTTCCCTTCTCTACCTCCGGTTTTGAGCTCTCTCGTGCTTCGTTGTCGGGTTACCTATGTGCGCGCGTATAGAGAAATACACACACGCACACATGCTCACGTACGAGGGAAAAGGCCGAGAGAGCGAATTCGAGCTTCGCAGAAATTCTGTCCCCAATTACAAATGGACAATTGGACGCCGTTGGGGCGTGACGGGGGCGATCTAGTCGCGATTACCGGATCAGCTGGAGCGATCGCACCCCTTCCTCCTTCTCCTCCTGCATGCGCGAGTTTCGAGCTAGAGACAGAATCGTCGTGTCGCTCATCCCGTGAGCCGATGGTGATGGTGATGGTGGTGGTGGTGAGCATCGTCGCTATCATACCAGCAACAGAGCAACGCCACGGCCGAAGCGTCATGATAGCTTTCGAATCTCAACTCGAAATCTCTCGTGACACACGTTCCCGAGCGAAAATGTGTCAACCGGTGCATATAGTCATCTAATTCTCCCTCTCCCAGTTTCTCCGTCTCTTTCACGTTGACCCTCGCTCTAGCTGACCAACGACAATCAACAGAGCGAGCAACGTGTGCCGAGAACGCTGCTGGATCAGCTGCCGACTCCGAACGATTAATGGCACGTTTCTGCACTCTAACGTTAACTGTCCGACAATGCCCTCGCAGTAATTCATCACTTTCGAATGCAAATTTTACCGTCGTCTCTCTCATTTTCTGCGAGACGCTTTTGGGTGGTTCGTGGTCGAGCGAGTCCCGATTGAAAATAGAATCGATCGTAATACGAATTATGGACAAGAATCGTCATATCTAAGTCCAATTTTTCTTGGTTCGACTTGAAATTTTTAACGAACCGATAACGGTTCATTGTTTTCCTCTTCGATTGCGATATTATCATTAAAAATAGAGCTTCTCGTTCTAACTGGGAAATTTTTCTTATCGGGCACCATTCGTACCCGAGACTCTTTCCTCTTTTCGACGAATATATGTGTAGGTGTATAATGAAAAAAAGGGGGGAGGTTGTAGAGGGAGAAAAATAGCGGAAAATAGATCGACCTAGTTTTTCGAACGGTATTCGGTTCTCGAATCAACTATCTCTATCAACGCTCCATATCTCCCGTTTCTAGCGTAAACATTCGTCTCTTTCTCGCCACTCGTCTCTCTCTCTCTCTCTCTCTCTCTCTCTCTGGCTCTCTTATTTCTGCAGCTAGAGAAACGAGCTTCCGCCATTGGATTCCTCGACTGACTTCTTCTTCGTTCTCTTTCTCATAACGCTGCCCACCCTTCTTCCCTCTTCTCTGTCTCGGTCTTTCCGTCTCTTGCATTTCATCGAGATATAGAGATGAAAAAGCTCCCTTTCTCCGCCTCCACCTTCTCTTTCCATCTCATCCGCATTCCTCTTTTCTCCCTCTCTCTCTTTCTCTCTCGTCTCGTTTCCTTTTCTCTCACTTTCACGTCGTCGTCGCACCAGCACACCGTCGCAATTAGTTCCGGGGTGAGGTTATATAGCTGTGAATCTCATCGCCAAGAGAAGCGGAGTCTGCGAGCAAGAGCGGCTTCTTAATCTCGCTCTTTCCCAGCATCACTTCCCTCACTTTTTTCCGCTTCTCTCTCATACACACACACACAGACATATACACGGCCTTACTTTTCTTCATTCTCACAGCCCCAAGATCCAGTCTTGAGTGCGCGACCACAGCGGCACAATTAGCAGGACCCTTAAAGACGGATCATTTGCAAGCTCGAATTTGTGCCGGGTCGATCTGGCAGAAAGTACTCACCCCTGCTTTCTCCCTAGCTATCTTCTACTCGTGGCTGATGTTGCCAGCCTTATCGCCGTGATAGAAATACCACGGTGACAAAGAGAAGCGCTGCTAGCGGTTGACTGTCTATATACATACACTCGATATATTTATATACCATATAACATATATATATATATATATATATATATATAAATATCATTATCACTGTCGAACTTAATCGAACATTTAATACGACAGTATGAATTAAACGTCCTTGGACAATAATTACTTCCCCATTAATTTCTGATCTGCGTTAAACTGACCCACGTTACCCCGACGAATATATATTTAAAAAAAAAAGAATCTTCGAACAAGGAGTATGGGCGTAGACACGAAAGATCATAGAGAGAGAAAGAACGAGCGAGTCGGAAGTCGACGATCGAGCACAAAAAAGTAATTTGGTAGGACGTTCCGGAATCGGGCATTGCTGAATGTGCTGCTTTTTAAATCGTTCGCTTCTTCTATCCAACCCCTTATCTCAATATAGCCGCTCAACCCCCTTCTCTCTCTCCCTGTCGGTCGCCCCTTTATTCCGGTCTTTCGCAATTTTTGTGCGCATTACTACGAAATATTCGAAGTATTTGTCTATGGGTGTATATTTTCACGAGGACGAACTCTGTGTGCGCATCTGGGCTTCTGGCGTGTCGTCTCCTCTTTGTCTTTTTTTCTTTTTCCTCATAACGAACGTATTTCGCTGATCGTGAATAATTTCTTTCGAGAGCTCGTCCTCCACCATCGACAGGAGAAAACGCACGCTTATACTCCCTCTTTCTCTCGTTCTCCCGCTCGTTCGTTGGTGCTCTTCGCCCCTTTATCCCTTGCCTCGACATCCGCCACTCTCCATTCCAGGAAAACAAGAAATTGCCGATTCAATCCCGAGATCTCCGGTACGATCGATATAAAGCACTTCTTTTTTCAATCCTCTTCTCACTCTCATATATTTCGAGAAAGCAAGAGAGACAGACTTCTATATCTTCCACTTTTCCGCAGCTCATTATCGCCCGTTCTCTCTTTTTTTCCCCCTCCGTCCGTTATCATTCTCTCTCATTTCGTTCTGTCTTTCTCCCTTGTTCGTTACTTCTTTCTGTCGGCTCGAGGCAATCGTATAACAGAATTTTCGGAGAACTTGAATTTCCTACCCCTCTTTCGCTTCTCCTTTTCTCTCTGTCACTCTAGCTCTCTCTCTCCCTCTCTCGCTCTTACTTTCGCGTTGACCGATCGACGAGAAAAAAAAAGGTAAAAGCGAAAAACTCTCGTCTCTCGTCGTCGTCGTCGTCGTCTCTTCCCTGATGGAAATTAGTGCAGCTGACGAGCTGCCGTCGAGAGGAGAAAGTCTACGATGGTCTCGTTAAAATTCTTTTCTTTCCTCGTACTCTTCTGTTTTTCCCCATCCAGCCCCGTGCCCTTATATATATATCGTCGATAACGAGAGGGCGCGTTCATTAATTCATCGTTATTTTATCCCGTGGACTCTTGTAAATTTGCGAAGGCATCAGATATATAGTATATGTCAACGATAACGAGCAAATATTCAAAGAGTATTATAAATTTCATCAAAAAAACAAAAAAAAGAAAAAAAAGGGATTTACCATCGCGTCTTTGTGCCAAAGTAGGGATGACTCTGGGTCAGTGGATCACTGAAGAATTCTCGTACCATCGAGAAACTTCATAACGAAGAAAGAATAAAGAACAAAAGTAGACTTTATATAAAAAAAAATTCTTTGCTTTTGTCTTTGCTTTTATTTCCTCGCTAAATATTGTTTTCATTCTGTCAGCGAGCTACGTATCCCTCGAGTTATTCGACGTTGTTGGTACGCAAATTAAATATCTTTTGGGAGTGGTCAACAATAAATTTCACGATAAAGAAAAGAATATTCATTTATTAAAATGCCATTCCTATTTTTCGTCCTCTTTTTTATTTGTTATCTGGGTCAGTGGATCACAGCCGCAAGGGTCGTCGAGCCGAAGGAAAAAGTTTACGGGAAATAGACGAAAGACAGTCACGTCTTTCGGAACTAGTTTTTTTCTTTTTGTTTTTTTTTTTAATTCTCTTTCGTCCTCCTCCCCAACTACGTTTTCTTTCGTTTTCACCCCTTACCTCGCTTTTCATCCCTCGGCTCGTTCAAGCTCCCCTCCTACTTCGAGGAACGCTAATACTCGAGGACGCAACTTCGAGTTGTCGAACGAGAAAATACAGGGATTAGTACGAAAGGCACGAGAGAGAGGGGAGAGGTAGACTGCGAGAGGAGGGTGGATTGCACGATGCAACTCGAGCGAAGGGTGGAAAGAGTTTCGTATGCGGCTCGCGTAACTCCGGACACTACACGTGACCAGCGTAGGCTTTTGCTTCGCCTCGTACTGCATCGCTACTCCCCAGTTTCCCCACCCTGTTGAAACTCATGGAATGGTAGAAAGCCTGAGTTTTTGAATCGCGAAACCCCTTTTCCCCCCGTTGACGCCGGTTCGCCAACCCTTTCTGTTCGGCTCTCACGTGTATCTCTCATCTCTCGACCGGTATCTCTCCGTCTCGTTTTACCGCCCAAGAAATCAATATATCCTTTCACTCTCTCGTTTCACAATTCCACGCAAATTCTTTTGCAACCCTCCACCACCACCACTACCACCCTCCTGCACCCTCGAGCCCCTCGAGACATTTAAATTATTCATGCACACGATGTGATTCGAGCGAACGAGTGAGAGAGGGGCGGGTGAGGGGGGAGAGAGACAGACATGGATGAAAAAGGTGAGAAATAAAAGAACACTGCAAGTACGTAGCGTGAATATTGAAATTCATATCGCGATTGAGAATCGAGCTTGGGGAAGTATAGTTTGTCTCGCGGTCATTGTTCTTGAGTTCGTTCGCATGTAAACGACGATTGAATCGAGAATATAAATATAAAAATCACTTTGAGAAAGTTTTTCGTTTTTCTTTTTTTTTTTTCTTTGTTAAACAAAACAATTTATATTAATCCCAAGGACGATAGTTATGAAATAAATCTATGGTATCGAATAATACCTACTTGTATTAAAATTAATCACGATTCGGAGTGAAATTCGGTGAATTATATTTCTCTCGATACAGTCGCAAAAAGTTTGCGAATTAATCGCAGGGTCAATCGCGACGATTACGAGTTAACGTAATAACGAAGCAAACACGAGACGCATAAATATAGGCGAAAGCGAGGCCGCATCGTATTCCCGGTGCTTTTCAACCAGTAATGGTACCAGCGAGAGGAAATGAGAAAGGGGACGCGCCGGAGTAAGAGAAAGGGGCAAAGTTTGCGCCTCGTTTTGTTGCCAGAGGCGTGGAAAATCGGTTGGTTAGCCTTAGCCTTACGGTATATATAACGTATCTCATCCCCGTTCAACCCTCTCGTACACTTCTCACTCTCTCTCTCTCTCTCTCTCTCTTTCTCTCTCGCATATCTTTCGCGCCGGGACCGTATTTTTCTTCATTAGCTCGGGACGCCCTGGGAAGAAGGGAGCACCAGGGCCCCGTTCGTAAACTGAAAACAATTATGCAAATTCACCGGCTCTATAATTCTCTCTCTTTCTCTCTTCATCCCTCCTCCCCCAATCTCACCCTCTTTTCTATCTATCCACCTTCCTTCGCGGGCTATTCTTTCGCACCCTCTCGCGCATTGTGTCTCGTTCATCCCTCGCGAGAGATCTCGCGCACACATCATCCCCCTCGTCGTCGCTTTCCGGTACGCGCCACTTTCCGGCGGCGAGAGGGAAAAAAATCGTGGTTCTCTTGCTCTCTCTCTCTCTCTTTTCCTCTTTCTCTATCTCTATCCCTTTCTCTCTCTCTTTTGGTGTGGGTTAGCTCGCAGGAAGAGGATCGCGAGATAGTGTAAACGTGCTGACGCGACGACGTTGCCCGGTAGTGAGAGAACAAAAAATAGGGGTGGTTGAGCGAGAGCGGGAGAAATAACGAAAGCAGAAGAGAAGAGGCCAGAGTTATAGATAATAGCAGTCGAACAAAGAGAAACCGGATAACGCGGTGTGGACAATGAGGACAAAAAAAATTCCGGCAAAAGAGGATCGTTCGAGGGTAAATCGTATCTTCTATAACGTAGATGTGAAATCGTTGGCGTTGACATTTTTGTACACACACAGACACACACGCGCGCGCGTATTCCGTCCCTCCGAATCGTGTGAGAAAAATATCGTTTTGTCCGTCGACATTTATCAATCGTTATTATAAAGAAAAATATTCAAACAAATAGTTGCAACTTTTTTATTATTAATAAAGAATCGATAATTACAGTTAATAAAATATTAAAAATCGATAATAATTATTCTAATCACGATTAAAAAAGTGCGTCAAATTGTTTTAATCTCTCTCTCTCTCTCTCTCTCTCTCTTTCCCGGTCCCTTCAATTTTTTGTCGTCACCCAGTTAGAATCCTCGCGGAGAACAAAATGAGTTCGGGCCACGGCGCGTTCCATTTCTATGGATGTTTTCGCGGCCTCGATTCTACGCTCGTTCTCACGAGAGAAAATATCTTTCTCTCTTTTTCCCTGTATATATAGATGGGCGATGTACCAAAAGCAACGCGGAGCGCGAGAGCGAACGGGGAACGCAGCAGCAGGAGCCAGCACCCAGTTAATTTCCTGCGGCTAATGAAAGCCTATACGAGTCCCCTGCCGAAACTACGGACCTGCTTATATATATATTCATACACACACATACATATATGTGCGTGTGTATGTGTGTGTGTGGCGTACGTACGAAGCGTGCGACACTGCGGAACTGCTGCGGATGGTTCACTCGAGGTACTATTCGCGCACGAGTGTGCGAAACCAGTGACAATAGGTCGCTCTGGATCCTCGCGGTGAGGGAGAATGGGCACCCTAAGGATATATATATATATATATATGTATATATGTCTGTGTGTATTTGTATGTTTATGTGAATGTGCGTAGATATATCTATTCAGACACAGACAGACATTGGAAGCAGAAGCTTTCACGCGTCGAATGCTCTCACGCAGCCTCGAGCGATAGCAACCCCTCTCGATGAACGCACGCCTCTCCCACCCGCCCCCTCGTCGCTTTCGGCGTCGACGAAAAAAAAAAAAGAAAGAAAAAAATGCGTTCATTCGATTCTTCCATTTCCTTCGTTTTCCGCCCGACCGGTCAATTTTATCTGCCCATTCTGCCGACCCACTGTAGCGCGCAAGATAATGCGCGGAGGGGCGCTCGGTCGAAATTCTTCGCGGACGTTTTTTTTTTCTTCTTCTTCCTCGCCCGATCTTTAAATCGTTCGTTTGAAGCAGGGTGCAAAATCGGCAAATGGAAGAACTACCCGTTTGACTAAATCGACAAACATACGTTTTATTTTCAAACTCGTTCATCTCCCGTTTTTATTTTTAATTCGCAGATTTCGTTTGAACGTCCTTTAGGGAATTATTTAATTTTACGTTCGGTCGAATCGAGAGAATCGGGGCTGTTTCGTGGGGTCAATCTCTCTCTCTCTCTCTCTCTCTCTCTCTCTCTCTCTCTTTCTCTCTGTATGTCTGTGTACGACGGTCGAGGTGTACCCCGGATATGTGCAAGCGTCATAGCTGAATTTACGTACATCGTTCGTACGCGCACATCGCTGAAATTCCGGGGGTATGTGTGCGCCCGCTCGTGCTAGGAATAGTACGATCGCGGGCATGTGTCCGTTGACGTTAATTCGACTAGACTCCACTTGAGTCGACGTTCGGACATAGTTATAGCGATGGGGTATAGTCGAGCGCTTGTTACGGCTGTTGCAGGAGACAGGTCTCTTCTCCGGCAGTGCCACGGAGCGAACCCTGCAACGGGGATGAAAATACATCAACCCTGAATTACTCCGTTCACTCAAATATGAAAAAAAAAACAGAAAAAAATGCCAGACGCTACTCGTTAGGAAACAAAAAAAAATCGCTAACTTCGTATATTTTTACTTCAGACGATAAAAAACGATGAAAAAAAAAACATAAAGTACCGTTATCCAGAAAAATTTCATATCTCCCATAATTTAATATTTCAACCCTCGAGAATCGTTAAACCAAATTAATCGTAAATTTTGTTTATTTCGCGAAGCTAAAATTTCTGTACACACACACACACAAACCTCTTAGCGTTTTCTCTTGAATCGTATATATATATATATTATACACTGGTAAAGGGCGAGAGCACTTTATCCCTCGCAGCTACCTATTGTTACGCGTCCCACTTATAAAGTTTCACGGATTATCACTGATCGTGAAACTTTGCGTTCGCCGAGTTTCTTCATTGAAAATTCTGACAAGCCCACCATGACTATTCTCTACCGGATTGTATAGAGAGCGAGGGCGTTAATTCAAAGCGGCACAATTTCCTTCTCGCGCATCTGCGTCCGACGGTAGTCCAAGTGAACATGTACGGACGCGCTCGAGCGATTCGAAACTCGATGCGAGCGTCGTAGACCTCGTACCCGTCTTTGTCCGATGGCATGGTTCTCACGGATCGTTGGAACGGCGATCGATCGAGACACAGTGTTTTGACACAAGACACGAGACTCTGTTTATTATACCGTGTAACACATTAGAAACATCGACCTGTTGTACAAATTGATTATAGGGGGAGTTCGAGTCAAAACATTCCACATAATCAACATCGTCAATTTTTTTTCAACGATTCGAACCTTATCAACCCCTTACAATAGACCCTCGAAATTTCATCCCTCGTTGCTCGACTTTGTATCGCGGTCATTTTTTCTGCAAGAAACGATCAATTTTCACGTATCTTCAAAGAGACCGCTACGGCGCTCGATCAATCTCGAGACGTCGTTCATACCCTCGTATCTTTCTCGATTCTCGGACAACAATGCAACAAGCTCATCTGTTGTCGGAATCACGACTGCCATCTCACTGCCGTTGACATGAATTCACGATTTGAGCCCTTGGGCCAAACAGACCCACCCTCTTAGTCCCACGTTGCTTTCGGTCTGCCTTCGGGGTAAGTTGCTGCAACGTGCGGCTAGCGACCAAAGAAGAGGGTAGGGGGCTCGAGGGGTAGTTCTATGAGCCAGCTGATGACTGAGAAGCGCACAGTAGTTATAGCAAGCGCGATAGCATTCACGAGGTACGTGTGTGTGCGTGCGTGTGCGTTTGTCTATGTGGATGGGTGGGCTGTGAAAAGGGATAACGCGCAACGGGGCTATGCGCGAGGTGGTTGACGCGGAGAGAGGTGGCCAGTGAAGCAGAGCGAACCCAGCGTGTTCTCCACGGTATTCTATGGTCACGCTCTCAATGCTCGAATTGACAATGCCTTGAGCCTAATTACATTCCGGCTGGCACAGAAGCCAGTGCTTTGTTCTCTCCCGCCATTGGTGCAACGCGCACTATATTGGAACTCGACGTAATACAGTCATTGGCCATTCCGTTTCAATAATTCCTGCATGAAAACAAAATTTCCAGCTGCAAAAATCGATTTCTTCCGGTCGAACGTCGATTCATGCGCGATAATTATATTGTTAGAAAATAAATTTAACTCGATTTTCACAATAATTGCTTCACGCGTTGCGTTAAGTCGCCAATGACTGTACGATTTCCACTAAAACGGACGTTGCGCTACATAGGCTTCTAGCTTTCTCGTACCTCCCTTTTGCACAGCCGACACCATAGAGAATATGTATGTACGAGGTATATTGCTGGCCCGTTGAAGGCCTTTGAAACGTCGAGGAGTCATCGGCTCCCCCCCCCCCCCCCACTCTCTTTCCCCGCGCGTGCTTGACTAATACAGCGAAACACTCGAAACTTTGACGAACGGGGTGTGCGAATCTCTCTTCAAACTCGAGAATTTTCAACCGGAGGGAGTATAACCCGCGGTGGATGAATCAACCCCCGATAGAAAGAAAAAACAATTATTTGTCGAGCCAAATGCTTTCTCTCTCTCTCTCTCTCTCTCTCTCTCTCTCTCTCTCTCTCTCTCTCTCTCTCTCTCTCTCTCTCTCTCTCTCTCTCTCTCTCTCTCTCTCTCTTTCTTTCTCTCTCGATGGTACTCGAAGACTTACGAGAGCGCCAACGAGCCGTAGCGAATGTATCCGGTTTGTTCGCGACGCAACCCCGTCTCTCTCTCTTTCGCCCCTCCTTAGTTCACTTTAATATACTTCTCGTTTCGCCTCCCTTCTCGACTTTAACTCGATCAACCCTTCGCCTCGAATAACTCTTATTAGCTCCATTTATAACAAGAGTAGGAGGAAACGTTCGATCGTTCCGATTCGTGTGTTTTATATTGGTGAAGAGAAAACAAACACTCGAGGGGATAATTCGCAAACTGTGCGTAATTCACGAGCAAACTTGGCGCGGGGCGAACGGGGATGGAAGTATCATCGAACAAGAGGGAGAGAAGTGGCATATCGCGTTAAAATTGATTGAATTACGTGTCCCGTTGAATCAATTTTATTCCAACATTTATTTGAACTACGTAAGACTTTGTTTGTCGTTAAATTCGTTACGAACGAACTACGATATTCGCCTCGATCGTTGGCTGTTTTTAATCAATTTCATAAAAAACGAAAGAAAGAAAGAAAAAGAAGAAAACAATCCGTACAGCAAACTCGCAAAATGGATATTATTTATCAATTTCCAATGCGTCCTTTCGATCGCTCGAACTTAAACCAGACAGCCCTCGTTCATCCCTCCATAATCTCGACCTAACGAGATACAGCGTGTTTCGATATTTGAATAATTAAAAGAAGCTAAAAAAAAGGAGCAAACGAACGGGGTTTAATTAATTCGTAAACCGGTAGGTAATCCGGTTGAAAGTTTCGGCGACGTATTAAGGGATGACAGTAGGGTTTGGGGGAGGTTGGAAAGTCCGGAGCTTATCGCTAAAGGTTGATGCCGGGCTGACGAGAGAAGGTTCAAGCACGGAGAGAATAAAAAAAAAATAAAAAAAGAAGGGATATACATAACATCCGGAGTATCGGTTACGCGATATCTATATGCGTTCATGACAGTGGCACCCCTCTTTTCCCGTCCGCGACCAGAATTCCACCCGCAACGTCATCCATCTGGCAGCGAGAGACGTATGCGACACGCTGCAAGTACGATAGAGACGGCCGACGCGTCCGTTCAATCCTCTTTACAATATTAAGCCCTTTTATTAATGGTCTCCAGAGCCCTGCTGGGCACGGCGTAATGGTCCCATCGATCGATTAATCGAAATTCGATACGATGCGTGCGTGTTAGGCTCGCACGGGAGCTCTATCGCGACGCAGCCAAACAAGATGGTACAGCTATTGGCCAAGCATCGAAATTTGCTCCATCAAGCTCATTAACGAATACCGATAATCAATCGACCCGACAATAAATTCGACCTCGTCACAAGGTAATGCTTTCCTCCTCTCCCAGCGACAGGCGAACTCGCAATCTAGAGAAATAATTTCTCCTAGGGAAACGACCATGTCTCGGTGGCCAATCACTGTACAACCGAGACCTAGAACTCCACCCAACGCGGCATTCTCACCAATGAATATCCTACGACGCGTATACGTCCGACTTTAAACGTTTGTCCACGTAACGGCGCAACGAGAGGCGATCCGAATTAGCTCGAAACGCAAAGGACTCTGTCGCGAGACTTTTCTAAGAGTGAAACGGGCTACGAGCTAAAAGCAGAACAGAAGGCTGTATATATCGTGAATTAGACCGAGATGAAAGTGGGATATGTATATGTATATTATCGAGGGTGGGAAGGCAGCACGCTGGGATCTTAAACTCCCCTGCGTCCATACACCGCCTGTAATAAACTTAATAGTGTCGTAAACGTCGCAGGTTATACGTGCCGGAGTGGGTCTTAGATTCTGTGCATTAGTCGGATATATATATATATATATATATTTAAAATTGCGTATGTGCCGGTGTACCGTCGTCCACTTTTGTCGTTGCCCGGTTCTCGCTTGGGCAATCCGGTCCAGCCGCTTGCTAACTTATACATATATATATATATATATGTGTGTGTGTGTGTGTGTATGTGTGTGTGTTACATCAGGCGAAACCACGCACACACGTACTAACACGCGTCGCTGGACCGTTTTGTAACGACCGCCCACTTACCACCATCAATGAGAGAAAGCACGACCAGCTTTTATGGACGCGCGTGACCACGAACCTCTGCCGACTTCTCGGCTGATTTTCTCTCTGTAATTCTCTCGATTTTCTTTCTGCCCGTTGGTTGTTTTTTTTCTCTCCTTCAGATTATTGGGGAGTTTATGATCGCACGATTCGACGAACGAGTGATTAGTAGGCACGAGAACGAAACATTATTCCCTCCAACATTTTTAATTCTTCGTACGAATATTTTATATCTCGTTCGATGGGAAATAATCCGAGCGGTCCAGTCGATGAACAAGAGGCAAAAGGGATGACGCGTGCGAGAGAGTCCGCGAAGGGCTTACCGATAAGCGAAATCCACAGCTTCGAACGCTCGAAACTTCCTGGTGGAGGAGATATAGATGTATTATACGAGATATTCGCGGTAGGGTAGTAGCGTACGTGGGGAAAAAAGAGTCGAAATTGAGATAGAGCCGCACGAACGGAAAGTGGTGGATTTAAGCCATTGCGAACTCCGGGAGCCACGTGCGAGCGTCGCACTCTCACTGCACTCGGCTATCGGATTATTAAATTCCTTTCTATGGTTGATTAACGCGCGAAACTACCCTCGAAACCGAAAAACAAAACAGATCGACCAAGAAAATAAAGAAAGGAAGATAAAAAACCGAAGCGTGGACCGAACGAAATTCGTAGCCGGCGGGGTGGTAACAAAAAATAGGGGTAGTAAAAAATAGTCGCGGTATAGACATTTTCTAAAATATTGGCGCAACGCTTTATAGACGCGCATGCGCGCGTAGGTATAAACGAAAGCTTCTTTCTCGTTCCAGAACCAAAGTTAATCCGCTTACGGTAGAGCCAAAAAGGGCGGCGGCGAGTAGTAGGGTGGATGGGCGACAGAGAACAGGATGGTATTTCGCCGGTTCGTTTGGCAAAAAGCTCTCCCGCTCGGCACACAGTGGTACCTCGTATTAAAGACTCGCGCCATTAGGTTCTTTTTTTTTTTGCAGAGCTTGCGGTCATCAATTGATGACCGCAAACCCAAAACCTTCACGATAAAACAAAACGAAAACCCTACGCGTAGACCGCACTCGGGGATTTACATTCGGCGTCATTCATGAAAAAGCCAAGATTCGAGAGCTTATGAAATATTCGGCGAGCAGCTTTTTGATCGCGATCTCTCTCGTATCGAGAATCATCCCTCGAATCCAGCGCAAATCATGCGTATCGTGGTACGTATTCCCGACTATGATAGATTTTCTCTCGTAAACCAATGCCCGGAGAGAGAGAGAGAGAGAGTGAGAGAGTGAGCTTAAACCGCGAATGCACGTCGGATACACACAAGCCACGCGTTAATATACTCGACAGCGGGGTAACTCAACGCTTCCGGCCTCGTGATTCATTATACCGACGGGGTTAATATATAGCAGCTAGTTCTGACACCCGAGACGGATGCGATACGAGAGATTTACAGAAGGGTTCGATATAGAGACGCTGTTTCGTTGACCGTTCGAAAACATTCACCCCCCTTCCCGTTTTCTCTCTGTCTCTCTCGCAACGACGACCTCTTCTCGCTCCTCTCGAACGGCATTATTTTAATCTCGCGTCCCTCTCGACGACCTTTCTTTCGTATTTGTTTCATTATTCTCGTTTGAAAATTCCACAAGGGTCGACGGATATATTAATTTCATTACAAAATAAACATATGTATTTTGGAATCTATAGATATATTTTTCCTGTTCGAAATCACTTGGGAACGAGAATCTCCCAGGGGTAAAATCTACATTGCGTCGGGGACGATATTCCGGAAGATAAAACTTGGTGGACGGCGATATATCTTTGACAATTACGGTCACCGTGTGAATAACCTATGTACATCGTATGTATACGTATATGTGTATGTATATCTATGTATACACGGTCTACGGGTGTGCCAAGTTTTCTCATAAATCCGCGAATATTTTTATGTGAGAACTTTTCCACCGGGACTTCTCTCAGCTCCGTGAACTCTCTCTCTCTCTCTCTCTCTTTTCGAGACCTATATAATATCATGGATCTGACTAAAAGCCTCCCGCTCTGTACAGATCCCCAAAGCAGTTTTTCCGGCTGCCTAATATGCATATATATACATATATATATAGATGTGTGTGTCTCTATGCAGTGAGCGAGAGAGATGAAAGAAGAGACTAACGTCCGGGACACCTCGACCGATTTACGACTTCTCTAATTTTATTTTTCAACTTCTTCGCATTCGTGAGCTCCCATAACCTCCCTCGCAGAACAAAAAACATTATCGTCGATAACGAACTCGAGCCTCCCCGGAGTTTTGTCCTGAGATAAAAAAAAAGCGTTAATGTGACATTTATAAAGACATTACCAGGCCTCTTCGAGGATATTTTCTTAAAGCGATTTTCGAGTCGTTGAGTCGTTCGACGAATTGACTTTTAAAATTCGTGCTTAAAATGCAAAAGTTCAAAGACGCTTTTCGCTGACTTGGCATTCTCGATCCGTGGTTATGTACAAATACACGAACAGGAGGGTGAGTTTCTAACCGGCGATACTCTCGAGGGTTCCCCCGAGGGTCAGTTTCTTACCGTTTTATTCGCGAAAACGTATCGCGCGATACTCCGTCTCTCGAAGAAAAAAAACCTCTTGCCATCCCCTCCCACATTGGAAAATCGATGCGTTACATAATACGGATGAAAGACTTTTTGCGAGATTGTCACGCCTCGTGGTAAAAATTCTAGACTTCTCAGGAATACTACTTTTCATATAAAGTTAAATATTCTGACGTCGGAAGGATGGAAGAGAGAGTGAGAGAGAGAGAGTGGGAGGAGGTAGCTGTCTCGTTCGCGGGAAGAATCGTCGATACCGCGCGACATGGCGCAGGAATCTCGGTAAGGGATGTTAGAAAAGGGCGAAAAGAGAGTGACGAGGAGCAAGAGGGGTTGGGGAAGCACAGTATGAGAGGAGAGCCTGACGCTTCCGTTGCTCGTTCGATCGGTGAGGCGCCTATTGAAACGGGCGCGGGAGCTTTAAGCTTGCAGGAAATTGCATAAAATTGAAAAGACGAGAAAGCATCTATAGGCTATCCCAGCTGCCGTTCGTCTTCTTTTTCCTCATCGACGAGCAGACGACCAAGCGGCCACACGGGCAGGTCTCGCGAATAAAAATTCTGTTCGGCGGCAAAAGCAACCGGGGGAAAGCTTTGAGGAGGGTAGAATTTCGATGAAAAACTGTCTCGTTTGATTGGCCTATTAGCGACGGCTTATAAATCGCTTAATGACTTTCTAGGGACAATTCAATTCATAAAAAGAAATGAAATGTCTCTATCGATCGAGCGTGGGTAACTCGGAAAAAATAATTATTTAAATATTCGAAACGTTATTTCCCCATTTTTCGATCGTCCGATTTTCGCCTTTAGCCACGTTTTGATATTCTTGAAATCGTAAAAACAAAAATAAATCGTGCGCCGTATCGGCTCGATAAACGAATCGACCAATTTGCAAATTCTGTTCAAATAGATTTGATTCCGATGAAATAAATGTTTGCTCGAAATAAACGTTATTTCCATCGAATGAATAAATTTTTGCTCCATGCCCTGTAGTGACGGTAATCGGTTGAAACTTGGTTTTTTTCTTCTTTTTTTTTTTTCTTCGGGACGATCGAATCGAGCGTCAATATTTGCGATAAGTTGAGAGTCCTCGCTATACTACCCTCGCGTTTCCCTCCCCCTGTCTATCGCTCTATCTTTCTCGCTTTCGCTTTCTCGCTTTCTCTTTCGTCGAATTAAACTTTTCTACCCCCGGTAACTGCACAGACGCGACACGATCAGACATCAGAGGTCGACGGTGTACACGTCAGCTCTAGCATCTCGCCGCAAGAGAGTCACTTTTGCCTTCGAGCTTATATTCCATCGCCACAAGCGCCGTCGCCCGTGGTATTGTAATTCCGAGGGTTGCTACGTCTTTCAACCTTCTTCCAACACCAATTTTCTCTCTTTCTCATTCTTCGCGTTGGTCTTCCAATGTGGCAAGAAATCCCCGCGAGGCATTCGCACCGAGGAATTGTCGAAGTTTCTCTCAGTTCCTCTCTCTCTCTCTCTTTCTGTCTTTCTTTCTTTCTTCCATTCTTTCTCTCCCTCTCTTTGTCCCCAACTGGGATGCATCAGCGTGCAAAACGTTCGCTTTTCATCGGTCTCGCAGATAAAACGAGAAGTGGACGACAGGATGAGAGAAACAGCACGTAAGACAGAAATTCAAGAAAACGAAGGCGGGGAAAATATACAGATGAAGTTAGAAATGGCCGGCAGTTCAAATCCGCGCCCTCCCTTGCCAAAAACTTTAAAACTATATATTCGCGAAGTCGCAATGTCGTCGCACGAAAGGGTAAAAAGACGAGGAGAAGCGAAGAAGAGAAGACCATGAAAAGGGAAAGAAGAAAAACGATAAGATACCTTGCCCGACGTTCTACCTTTCTCTACCCCCGTTCTTCCTCCTCGTTCTACTTTTCCCTATCGCGTAGGTGTATAGATGTATATACATATATGTATGTATACCCACCCTTCATAAAACTTGTACCGAAGCGTGAGTATAGTCGCAAGAAAGCGACGGTCCTTTTGGAGTGTCGAGACCACCGTGGCTTTACCTTGTCTTTCCATCTTTCTCCACCATCCTCTCTCATTTCTCTATTTCTTTGGGTTTGACCCTCTTGCACCCCATTCTACTGTCTCACCGTTTCCATCTCTCTCTCTGTCTCTCTCTCTCTCTCTCTCTCTCTCCCTCTTGGTCTGTTCGTCTTTCACTGTGGCTCACCTCCCTTTCATCATCCGTCTCGTTTCTCTCTCTCTCTCTCTCTCTCTTTTACTCTGATTCCTCGTCGACGTGGCCACCATCGCACCCCTGCCGACCTCCAACGTCTGGCAATCACCTAATGCGACTGAAGGGAGGGTGACCCCTTTCACCTCTCTTTCTATCTATCTATCTGTCTCTCTCTCTCTCTTTCTCTCTCTCTCTCTTTCTCTCTCGTTCGCACGTGTACACGTTGTACGCCAACGCAAGAGACTCGCACGAGTCACTCTATCTCCCGACGAGTTTTCGGTGAAAGCCTGAGAGAAAGTGACCTTCGTGGAAAATTGCAGAACACGAGAGGCGAAATGAGAGCTGGAAGCAAAAGCACTGTCCAAAGCTCTTTGGTTGCTCTCTGCTTCTATAGTCGACTTCTCTCTCTTTCTCTCTCTCTCTCTCTCTCATCTCATCCTTTCTATTTCTCTCGCGCGGATGTGTTACAATATGGCGGATCCTTTAATTAGGGAAAAACACGATCTCAGGTGCAAGAACACCGCTCTCTTACACCGTCTTATTCTCTCTTGTCCCGAGTCACGCTTTGCCACTGCCCTCCCCTCCCTCCTCCTCTCTGCCCCTCCCCCCCGAAACTTAATTAATCTTCCCCCAATGTTCATTCATATCTCGACAATACCGACGTTGATTACATCCCTCCTAATGGTCTTTGCAACGATGCGTTATACAAAACACTGAGACTCGGAGAAATTGCGACGGTCACGATATTTCATAGAAAACGTAGCTTTTTTCACTCAAATAAATATGTTTTCTCATTTTTCTCATATTTCACGATGGAAAAATTAATTATAATTAGTAGTCGAATATTCTTCAATTATCAAGCGTAGTCGAATTTTTCCAAATCTAACCCAGAATGTTCAACTATTTTGTGAGCACGAAACGCCCTCCCGTCCGCACCCGATATTTATGTAGTACCGCGTGGCAAGCTACGCGTCCTTGTTTGTATTTTTTGCTTCGCGGATCTCTCCCGCAGCAACGGCATCATCCACTAGCACCGTTGCAGCTAGGCCAGGGGGAGAGAACGGTGCCACCGTAAAACAGAGAGACCACCGGTGGTCGCGACGACGATGCCGGCGGTGGTACGTTGCCGGAGAATAAACGGCCTATGGGTGGTCGCATAAATTCGGTCTCGCGGCTTTCGCCAGCCTCTGGGAATTTTTGCCAACCACGAATATATACGTATACGAATATCTATCCTGGCATTCTCCCCAGACCGAACGTTATAAAAATTTAACGATTTTGTCTTTTTCGTTTATGGACGAAATTCGTGAGTTTTCAGGAAAACACAAATTCACGATCGGATAAGAATATCAATAATAATAATAATAATAATAATAATAATTTCGACGATTCGCATTTTCTTTCGCCCTTCGTGAGCTGCTCGACCGCGACCTCATCATCGGCACGATCCCGGGTGGTCCGTTCTATTGTTCGCTGCCAACAACTGTGAACGAAACTGCAGTTATTATCTGCATATCAGCGAGTACGAATCTACAGTGCGGATATGAATCTACGCTACGTACAGCATACAGCGAGAGAGCGAGAGAGAGGAAGCGTGTATTCTCGAGTGGAAACTTCGCTACAGATCAGACACAGCTGATACACTGCTCTTCTTCGTCTTCTTCTTCTTCTTCTTCTTCTTCTTCTTCTTCTTCTCTCTCTTTCCTCAATTCCTCGACTTTTCTCCACTCGCTCTTACAGTCACTACGTGACTTATCTCACTCTCGCGCGCACTTCTTTTCTCCGAGTGTCACTTCGTACCGCAAAAGCCGCTTTTGCGGTTGAAGTGTGTAACTCCTAGAGAGGAAACTCTCCAGTCCAGTTCACGCTCACTTTTCGAGTTCTCTTCTAGTTTATGTGTATATATATATATATAAATAATCTAAACTCATATCGCACTGAGTTCTATGATTCTATATATAGGTGATTGAGAAAAAATATAGTTATGGGACGATTTTTGCTCGATACATTTTTCGACCGCGACGCAAATTGACGAAATTATACCTGTGAATCTCTCAAAGATATTTCACAATTATATTTCTTTTTATATAAATTATATATGTATACAGCTAGATACATTGAATTGAATCACGGGAGAAAAACGGGATTGCATTCCATGTCCGAATGGTCACCACTAATTGTGACTGTTCCTCTGCGATTATACGCGATTGGCTACCGTTGCCTATTTTCCGCACAAGAGAGAGCGAGAGAGACACACACAGACGAAAAAAACATTTCTCCGGCAATGTCGCCGTGCTTGCTCGTCGTGAGTTCTCTGGATCACACGGACGCGTTCCGAGCACGAAATGCCGACGAGATTGAAAAGTACGATACGTGAGCGGATTTGCAATTAGATAAACCGACGGCTCCGGAGGGCTAGCGGCAGTCAGATAGATAGATACGTAGATAGAAGAAGAGGGGACAAAACGAAATGTAGAATGCGTCGAGCAAGGGTGAGAGAGGGAGAAAGAAAGAGAGAGAGAGAGAGAGAGAGAGAGAGAGAGAGAGAGAGAGAGAGAGAGAGAGAGAGAGAAGGAGATGGAGTGCAATGCGAGAGGGAAGGAATTTTATACGGAATCACGCGGATTCTCGCGCGTATCGACGCGTCTTCCTGTCTCACTCTTTCTCACTACGACCGGAGAGTCCTGCAACGACCCCCGATTTTCCGTCCTCGTACTACGTCCTCTCGCTCACACTCGTATAAATGGTATTTTTGCACCGCTGGGAAATCAGGCATTCGATGAAGCGACTCTTGTATTCAGCGTTAATTCTATTTGTAGCTATTTGCTTGGTATATACTCTGCTTTTCTTCGCTCGATACCCCCTTGGAGTTTCTCACCCCTTTTTCACCCCCACCTCAAATTCTCTAGTTTACTATGGATTTCGCTAGTCTTTTGCCATATATATATAGAGAGAGAGAGATTTATTCGTTCTCATTCGAGACACCCTGACTATATCCGTTAATAAACCCTCTTCTATCTCACGCTATTTCATCCCCCGTTTTCATCGACTCATACTCCCCGACGATGTTCTCTCTTTTTTCCTTCGATTCTCGAGAGCTCTTGATTATACCGAAATTTTCGTGTCTCGAATATCTTTGCATGGATATAAGACTAAATGCTTTTTCAAAGCCGGGTTTTTTGTCGCCAATTTCCGTGCATCGTTTTTTCCCTCGTCACGTTTTCCTCTCTCTTTCTCTCTCGTTATGCGTCACGAATACGAAGAAAAGTTTTCATCCACGACACGATGAATTTTCATCAAGCGATGATGTAAAATCAGCATTGGTAATTGGCGGTAAGACTGAGAGACAGTAACGAGGAAAGGAGAATACCCACCGCGGATTGTCAATTACCCCAGTCTCGTGGTAATTAAAATCTTTTATTCGACAAAACGATAGAACCTCGATTACTTGATAAAAGAGACTGCAACAACATTTTGTTCAAGAATAGCGATGGATATCTCGATTGCTGAGAAAGAAAATAGCAAGAGAGAAAAAAAGAATCGATGAAGATCTCTCCCATCTCTCTCGCACCGACGAAAACGACAAAGACGCCGATTGGTCACAGCGATTCAATCTCTCTCTCTCTCTCTCTCTCTCTCTCTCTCTCTCTCTCTCTCTCTCTCTCTCTCTCTCAGAGTTCTCCCCTCCTACTCCCTCCATTCTCCGGATGTCCCTCGAGGCTTTTCGATTAATTCACGAAGCGATTTTCTGCTAATCCCCCGGACAATGCGATTACTCCGCGCTGAGAGGACCAAGGGTAATGATGGTTCGTGGGGTAATACGGGTCACGCGTATCTCGTTCAATCTAAAACGGAAATAAAACCCGATCGTTGTTTAAATTTATTCATCAATCCAAGGTTACCGTCACGAAATTGCGCCAATTCCCGGACAATTAACTTGACCAATTTAATTTCTTCGTTGCCCTACGCACGTAGTCGCCCCCGTTTCCCTTTTACTCCCATCTGAGAATCCGACGTACCACGAGTGATGAGATCTTACCACGAGCCATGCAGTAGCAAATTGTCGTTGGTTCCCGTTGGAAATCCCGAGCGCGAGTTTCCCGACCACCGAACCAGGATGGGATGGACGGATGGGCTCCCATTGCGAAACTATCTTCAACCCCGCCTATCTCTCTCTCTCTCACTCTCTCTCTCTCTCTCTCTCTCTCTCTCTCTCTCTCTCTCTCTCTCTCGCTCTCTTCGCGCCGAACGCATAACACGCACACGTAGGACCAGTAATGCGGATTACCGCGAGCATTCGGTCCGTCGTATACCGCCCACATGGAGCATTCGTTCGGTAATCCTGCGTATGCGAGAATACAGTTGCGACCGGCGCGCATTCGTGGCTCGTATAGTCCAGATCCGTGCGAGGGCGCGTTATTGCGTCTCTCGGTGTCGCATTCGAAGCAACGGACCGACGTACGGAAAGCACATTGAGGCTACACGGTGAACTGTGTATACGCATATGTACCATATCTATATATATACATATACATTTCTATGTATGTATATATATATATATAATACGTAGCACAGGGAATCGCGTCTCTGAGATTGAACGCATAAAGCTAATTAACCGACGATACGGCAACTGAACCAAGCGGTGGCCAATATTAATTCGAATACAGCTAACGTAAGTTAATTAGAATCACAGCTAACGTAAACAGAGCTGTAGCTACGAGATTCTGATTGGGTGATAGTTCGTGGGTGAAACTAAGAACGAGATAAAGACACCGTGGAAAACGGGAAAGTATACATAGGCTAAGAACAATGTGACGAGCCCAGTTTTCCAACCGCAGCCCGCAAGTTTCATTGCGCGTATCCACACACCGTCTCGATTTACACCGGTAAACTCCTGAAGTCTACGTGATTCCGCGTAGCGAAGATTCGACGTCTCGCTCGCGCGCCTGTGCACCCGCTTTCGGTGTTCACCCCACGTAAGCCCCGCAGCGTGCTTCGCGGTCGTCGGTGCGGTTTTCGCAGACTCCTCGAACCCACCGTGCAAACCAAGGAACATCAGCTAACACTCTCCTACGTGGTGTTACGGTGATCGTATCGTAACGCCACCGACACGAGTTCGACGAAACGAAACAAAAAGTCATTCTTTCTCCTTTTTTTTTAGATTCGAGGGAGTATTTGCCGCAATTAAAAGATTTTCAGAATGGTATTAATCGACTCGAAGTTTATATAAGTTAATTGAAAAATCATCGTTTCGTTGATTATTTATAGTGATATTCTTCTTTGTTTAAATATTTTTATTTATGATAATTGATAAATAAATAAATATGATATAGAGGTAGGTACTCTAATTTTGAGGGGGACGAATCAGGGAAGGACGCGTATGTGACGAAAGCTTTCTATATTCGACTAGGAGAATCGTCCCATCGACCAATCAGGCCCGGGTCACGTAGTACAAATTTTCTTTTCTTTCTATCTCTCGTATTATACACCCGCACATACACACCCTGCTGTTATATCTATATATATATCTCCCTACCCTCCACATATATATATGTGTCTCCCTCTCGTCTCACGCGCGGCATCGCCTCGTGCATAATTCAAACGGACGGGTCGTTATGAAAGTTTTACCATTACAAACTCAAAATACAAAGTAGAAAAGAGAGCGAAGGGGACCGCGCGCGCGCGCGCGCATTCTCGTCGCTCGAGCCAGCCTTCTTTAAATTGTATCGCAAATTGCCGTGGCTCGCCACGAACGAACGTACCACCCGACCAACCCTTATCCCTCGCCATACACACACACCCATACTTTCTTTCTCTCTCACTCGTTTTTCTTCCCTTTCCATCGACGCAGCAATGCACAACGTTTCAGCCCCCAAAGCTATTCAAACCACACAAAACCGCGACCACCCCTTCCAACCTGCAGTGCGTTGGCCGCACACGAGTTTGGTAATGGCCCGTTATACAACACCTACGACCGGGCACATTCCCTACGCAACTTGCGAGCGCGAATGCCAGAGCCGAGAAGAAAAAAAATCGAGGAATTGGAGGTGGTTATTTTGACGAGGATAAAATATAGTCTCGTCGTCACAGTTTTCTCGCGGAACGCGATGTTTCAAAAATTCTTCAAAAATCGATAGGATGACTAACCCTCTTTCTACAAACTATCAAGCTCGTAAGATCGATTTTAATTAGATCGTCCTTTTAAAGAATTCCCTACGCAACTTGCGAACGCGAACGCCAGAGACGAGGACAAAAAATCGAGGAATTCGAGATTGTTCTTTTGACGAGGATTAAATATAGTCTCGTCGTCCCAGTTTTCTCGCGGAACGTGATGTTTCAAAAATTCTTCAAAAATCGATACGACGACTAACCCTCTTTCTACAAACTATCAAGCTCGTAAGAACGATTTTAATTAGATCGTCCTTTTAACGATCGAGGTTGTCAAAAGGATAAAAATTGATTAAATTCTTGTCCCGGGGCTTGTTTGTTGAAAAGAAAACTAGTTCGGAGGGCGACAGTCGCATATATTCGAGAGATAGACAGTCGAAGGTTCGATCGTCATACGGTATCGGTTGATCGATCGTGCCTGATTCAACGACGTTCTATACACGCTAACGGAAAGTGCTACTATATATGTAAGGCTTGAGTCGCGAGAGTGCTGCCGCGCTGCCCTCCCTCGTGATGCGAGCACACCACAGGGCCGGCCTCCCCTGCTGTGCTCTCGTAACACAAAGGTCACCGCCGAAACGTCGATTGCTCGGGTGCGCTTGAGTAATTGGTTTCGAAAATTGAAATCGACTGCTGGGTTCTCTCTCTCTCTCACTCGGAGTACCGAGAGCCACAACGGAGGCTTCTCTTCTCAACCTCTCTCCCGCGAGTTGCGAGTGTTCCAAAATCCCCTTTCTCTCTCTCTCTCTCTCTCTCTGTCTCTCTCTCTCCCTCCCTCTCGTTCGCTTCATCTCGGCACTCTCTCGGTCGTCTCCCGCTCCACGTATAGTCCAGCTGAACCACCATCGGCAACCAGCGGCAGCACGGTCACCGAGTAATCTCGAGATGTCTCCGCGTGTAACCCTTGTTCGAGATGCAATCAATGCGAATTAACGTTTACTTCCTCGTTAACCGAGCCCCTTTGCACCGGCATCCCGGCCATTCACGAGGGTCGAAATGCATCCTAGCCTACATGTATTATATATATACCATATATGGGCGGGGGAGGGGGGGGGGTCTAAACATATACGTGTATCGGTATAATGTATTTCCTCCGTCGAAGACGTGCGTCAATCATCTTGAGATAATTGATTAATCGAAGACATTTTTAAATTCTTCTTTCGTTTCATATTTGGTTGTTTTAGGTAGGTAAATAAAATTGATAGAAATACGATAAATTTATTTATCTCGTTACCGTAATTCGTCGCTGACGACACGACGGAAGTAAATTGAAGAAAAATTAATAAACAAATACCATACCACTCTGATTTTAAAATTCTAACGATGTAAAGCCGAAGCGCTCTGACAATCTTGAAAAAAAAAGTATTTTTCACTGTTCGACGAATCCGTTTTTTCCCCCGATGAATAGAACATTTCTGCTCCAACGAATGGACCTTTTTTATGCTTATTTAAGAACGGAGAACCAGTTCCGTGAAGCAAACATGTTTTTTTCTCCCTTGCTTTCACAGTGAACGCGAAATTAATCCACGAGGATATAAGTGCGGTATGAAACGTGAATTAACAGAATATGAAAATATCAGCGAAGCTTCTCTCTCTCTCTCTCTCTCTCTCCCTCCTTCTCGCATCATCCTCTTTCTCCCCTTATTTTTCCACCCTCGTGCGGTGTCTGTCTCCCTGAATATACCTCCCCGAACATTTTATTTTCTTTCATTTTCTCTCATTTTTTTTGTTCGCGTCCCTCATCCTCTCACCCCTCTTTCCGCGATGCTGCGTACGTTCGAGAACCGGGAGATTTCCTTGTGTACGTGGTCGCAACGACGAGGGCCGAAGAGAAAAATCGATGCTCGTTCTCGCTTCACCGTTCTCTCGCGAAGCAGTCACTTCTGTAATATTCAATACGCCTCCGCCTCGCGTTATACAGGTGGTTATTCATCAATTCAAATCCACAACTTCTCTCTCCCATTTATACAAATTCCACACGCGCACGAGGTTTTGCCTAACGGTGGTGGTTACGTCGCTCTGGGCCTGTGCAGAGAGCACCACTTTTTCCCCCGACCATCTCTCGTGTATGTTAATGGACGCCGTTCCCCTTGGGGGTGCACACCCCTCACCCGTTCCACTCGAGGACGGTAGAATACCAACGAACGATGCGAGAAAGCAGCGAAGAGTGTGTGCGCGATGCCACGAAAAGGGACGTGGCCAACACGAGCGGAGACTCGTTCGATAGCATCGAGGGATGATCCGAAACGTACGGCCCGATAGGGAAATCCAGCCTGAACCATAGTCACTCGCTAACTCTTTTCCACCCCCTCGTTCTCCTTTCCTCGATCTCGCTCGTTCTCTTTCTTCTCATTCTTCATTCGGAGATGTTCCATGGTGGATTCTATAAAAACGTTCCACGCTATGAGCACAGCCGTGTTTTCTCATCTCGGAACAACTTTTTCCTAAGACAACCCTAACTTTATATTTAAAAACACAAGCCGAGAGACACGTCGTTATGTGTCTTTCCATTTAGTTTCTTTTCCTTTCTTTTTTCTTTTTTTTTTTTTTGTTTTTTTTTTTTTAACAATTCACACGAGACGTAGGAATAATTGTGTCGAGAGTAATATCGCAAACCCCGCGGTGCGAGAGTTCGCGTAGCACTTGAGCGTTCTACCGTAAATAGGTATACTTCAAAAGAGCTCTCCTTTGCAACCGTCAAAGCAACACTTTCATCGCCTCTGTATGAGCACAGAGGAGAAGCCGAAGCGAAGAGCAATACAGCACCACCAAGATATTTTCTTTATATGACCGGGCACCTCGGTGTGTTTGTGTGCCTGTATGTGTGTCTCTGCATGCGGTATACACGCTACAGTAATGTGTATCTCCCGCTGTATCTTTCACCGAGGATGAAACTAATCCGTTGCTGAATTCGCATCGGTGACTTTTTTCCCCAGTGCAAAAAAAAACCTTATATATATATATATATATATATATATATATATATATGACGCGAAGGTTGTACACTTTTCTACGGTTCGTCGTACATAGCCGTGTTTCTCGTTTCTTCCTCGCCTTTTTCTCCATTATATATCGCAAACCGGGCAACTCTTTGATGACGAAATGATTATCTCCGCGCTCCTCTCCCATCTTTTCTTCATCGAGAAACAGTC
Source organism: Netelia virgata (assembly GCA_951802705.1). Lineage (NCBI taxonomy): Eukaryota > Metazoa > Arthropoda > Insecta > Hymenoptera > Ichneumonidae > Netelia > Netelia virgata. Next base: position 41,363,810 of record OX637864.1, on the reverse strand, counting down.
TTTTTCATTTTCTCGACTCTCGTCCGGTTCACTTATTCCCTCTCGCACTCGCCGCGCCTCTAGTGCACTGTCGTCTGAGACCTTTTTCTACCCCTGGCTACATCGCCAAGCTATGGCGAATCTATATAGATAGATTCATGGTCTGGTCCTCGTGACATCTTTGATCATGAGCTTCTTCGTCTCTGTACTCGTATATCGCCTCTCTGTCTCTATCTGCCTCTCTGTCTTTCTCTCTCTCTCTCTCTCTCTCTCTCTCTCTCTCTCTCGCTTTCCCAGCGTGTTTTATCGAACCAATCTATACACATCCTACGTATCAAGGGACCGTCTAAGATTTGAATAGATGCCTCTCCGGTGTCGATGCTTTTGAAGTCTTTGGTCGTAAGAACCAAAGAGAGAGAGAGAGAGAGAGTTGCAGCTACGTTGGAACTGACCGGTATTCCTCGCCAGAAACTTCCTTACCTTTCACTTCGTTCGAAACTCAAACTCGACGTGTATCCCTTTTGGGCAATGCCCTCGTTCCGACCCCATCTTCCTCAATACAAGCCCCATTGGCAATATATCCGTGTATTCGCGGCATACCATTACTCCACATTCGGGCAATATACACCCCTCGATCACTCGTGTCCCCTCTTCTCCCAAGTGAGCAGCGTCGCGTCGAACGTAGATTCCATGTTCGACGTCGATGCATAATCGCAAACCCAAGGGCCCTAACTCGAGCCAAAGACCGCCTCGGCCACGGTCACAGAGATCGAGAGAGAGAGACAGAGAGAGGGACGATGCCAGCTCGTCCATCGGGTTTCCCTCTATTGACACGGTCCAACCAACCGAGCCATATCACAAGAGGGGGCGAGAATGAGAGAGAGAGAGAGAGAGAGAGAGAGAGACAGATGGTGGGTCTTCACTCCACTACCGGTCAAAGGACCCCTACTACACCCTCGACTGTCTGTGCTCTGGCTATCCTCCCTGGCAAGCACCACGTGCTTGGACACTTAGGACCCCGACATAGTTTATAGTGTGTATGTGTGTACGTGTGTGTGTGTGTGAGGGCTTTTGCATCGCGAGGGAAACCGAATCTCGAGTGCCGGCATGTCCCTCGATCCCATGGGGGATGAGTAATCGATACCATAACCAGTTATGACCGTTAAAACACCATGCTGGAACGAACCGAATAGTCACGAGGCTCGTAAAGGAACGTGAACGGGGGATGAACGCGAGAGGAATCTTACTTTGATCTTTCCTCGGTCCTACGTTCGAGTAAACTACTGTGTCCGATTGTGAGTTTAATGATCGAAAGGCGTCCTTTCCATGCGTCCAATTAAAACTTTTCTTCGTCATTCGTAACAACATTCGTGGGGCACATTAAGTCAGCTGATCGGTTAATTAACCCAAGTCCGTCGTAAGTGACATCGACTTGGCAATTGTCCCAGAATTCTCCCAATTACTTCGTTACCGTTTGATCGAATTCCATAATTCGAACTTGAAAATCGCTTTAATCGGCTTCGACGAACGACGATCGTCTTACGAACAGTTGCGGAAGTCGAGGGGGTGGAAAACACCCTTATATCCACTTTGCGCGTTTCCTCATCTTCTTTCTTCTTTGTACCTGCTCTTCCGAGATATATATGTGTGGGTGTGTATGTGTGTGTGTGTGTGTAATGGATATACGGGGCGAGACCACAGGTGCGATATTTTCACCCACGTGCCTCGCGGTCAGAAACCCTTTTGGTCAGTTCTCGACGATATCCACGTCGAGCACGTACATTCCTTTCACGTTCGTCGATCGCTCTCGACACACCACTTGACCCACGGTATCGGGTTTTGTTATTTCATACGGAAATAAGTGTGTATCCGGTATCAAACGACGATGGATAAAGAAAGAAAACGAAAATAAAGAAGAAGTCTTAATATCGCTCTCGCAAAGTGACGGAGCTTCAAGCTTTCTTCTTCTTCTTCTTCTTCTTCTTCTTCTTCTTCTTCATCTTCGCCTTCTACGTTCTCTTCTTTCGTGTCAGAAAGTAAATGCTTTCCGGAAAGTTTTTAGGCCTTGAAGAAAATGCCAACGAGAGAATTGTCGTGGCAACCGACGGACGATCCGACAGCGAGCAACCCCTATTTCACGTGATAGGGTTGTGTATGTGCGTATATATGTCCCACCCATTAAATTATCACGGCCATCGACTCCCTCGACAACTTGATGGCTTACCGCTTCGACGACTAAGGGAGGGGGGGGGGGGGGGGGGGGGGGGGGACACTGAACAGGCCGAGGCAACCATCCGACCATGACTCGGGGGGCCACGAGCGGCCTTAGGATTAAGAGCGAGAGAAAAGCCAAGGCCTTTTCCGGTGATTTGGACCGGGAGAAATAACGAGAGTTATTCCGAGCTCTGGAATGCTCGCGCGTTACTTCCTTCGTCTCTCGTTTCACGATCATCATCGCGACGATCCTTCGATAATTTTTTTATTTTGTTTCCCTCGCTCCTCATCGTCGAAACTTAACGATCCTGTCCTATACCCAACGATCGCGGTTAATTGACGTTTTAATTCGTCAAAGTCGACTTCGCTCGTGCCAAGGAAGAGAATCGACTAGAAAAGCGTCGTCGTCGTCGTCGTCCGTTACTACGATTAAATTCATTCGCGAACGGTGAAACGAGTTCGTCGTTTTGTCGCGAAACTCGTTGCGCGAACCACGAAAATGAGAAAATCCTACCGACACTTTTGGTTCGATCGAATAGTCGAGAAGGCGTCTCATTCACGAAAGTCCGCGACGAAATCGAAGATTTCTCCCGAAGCGACGGAAGGGAGATAGTAGATAGGGAATTGTGAGAATTCGTGGATCGAGAGGACTCGCTTGGAAGTTGGACTGTGACCAAACTGACTTAGCGACTAAGAGGGACAGTCGATGAAGGGTTGATAGAGGGAGTGGAATGAGTACGAAGCCAAAATGGACGAGTGAGCCAAAAGGGATGAGAATCTCATTGAGCTTCGTTGAAAACGTTCTAACTTGTACTTACCGAGAAAAGAGAGCGATGAGAGAAAGAGAAAGAGAGAGAGAGAGAGAGGGAGCATTCTCGCGAAAACGAAAGAGGAAGTAAGTCGATTACGTTGCGAGAATCGACAGAATTTCACGACCTTTAATGGCATCATTCGTCGTTAGGTTGCTGAAGATCCTTTTCTTCTTCCTGTATCTCTCTCTCTCTCTCTCTCTCTCTCTTCATACCTGAATCTCTCAGAGCAATTCTCACAAACTATCGCCAGAACTAATCCAACTAACTTCGGTATACGGCGATAGAGGGTGAAACAGTGGAGGAGGGGTATGGGAGGGGAGTGAGTAAAGTCGAAATGGGATGAAATATACGCCGTGGAAAGTATATAAAAATAAAAGTATTCTCGTGATTCTCTCGTGAATCGATCGACTGTACTTTACCGTGTTCGGCCACGCGAAACTATTTTATCGCCCCCTCGTTCTCTCTTACTTCGACGATTGAGTATATTCAGGACTATAAAATGGTTAACACCGTACTAGATTATTGCCACTATGTTGCAATACCGATATCAATTTTTATTATAAAATCGAATCGTTCTTGAAGATTGACGATTCTACGAACCCCGCGGCACACTTTTCTCCTCCCTTACGATACAAAATCTTTTTACGTCCTTCGACGAAAAATACATCACGCCCCCCTACGGATATTCGATTTACTTATATCGACAAACAATCGACTAAAGCTTTTGCTCGATTTTACGGCTCAGCCTCTCACCGCCCTCCTACATCCTCTCTCCCCATTTTCTCATCTCAAAATTCACGCGATGGCGCGTCGTGGTGTTTATTCACGGGGGAGATGTAAAGGTGAGAGAGGCGACGATGCGAGAAATGACAACGCGTCGACGTCGCCGCTTAGGCGAGAAACGCCGCGCACGCGTCGCCTCTCGTATAACCTCGTGTGTCGCGTGCAATTTTCCTGACGGGCTACATAAGCTCGAGATGGATAGGAGGGGTGAGGGGTCGAACGGAGACGACGCGAGAGAGAAAGAGAGAGAGAGAGAGAGGGAGATATGCACACGCGACGACTGTTATACTACCAAAAATTCCAACGCTCGTGCAACTCAGCCGCGACCCTCCCTTTCCATTGTCAGGAGTTAGGGGTGGTTTATGTTAGTTTGGCCTAGTTTCTGCTTTATGTCGGCATCCCCAAAAAGAGATACGTCCCAACTAAATGTCTGAACTGTATGTGCACCACGTGGAACGTACATTCTCTCGTGCACGCTTTTGTCAATATAAATAACTCCAACCCCCCGACCGTTACTTTTTTTTACCATACTTATTTTTCCTCTTCATGGAATAAAATCGAAGTTCAAAACAAACAAAAAATATATATAGGTATATATATTATCGCGTACATCATTCCAGAGTTTAGCCAACTCGCGGTTACGAGTCTTAGTACTTTGTACCGCTAAATTGCGGTGAATGGCATGGTAGGGAAGGATTGTGAGTGGCTTCGCCAGGAGCATCGCACAGGTTCGTAGGGTAGGATAGAGAGGGGCTTGTTCGAAAAGCAGTAAGAGGGTGGCTGGAAAAGCGCCACAGAGCATACGAGAGTTCGAAATCGTTTGGCAGAAGGAGAGAGAGAGACAGAGAGAGAGAGAGAGGCAGAGAGACAGCGAAAGGGTGAGTACGGGGTGGACGGGAATAGGGCGAGAACTCACGGGAGTGAAGCAAACGGTACAGTCGAGAGGTGGGGAGGGTAGTAGGAGGAGGTCCCGGGGTTCACGAGGCATGATTTCACGGGACGGTGGTCGGGTGAGTGTCATGCCACGAAATGCTAGGGATGTATGTGCCGGTGCGACTGGTGCTGCTGTGCCTTCATGTATCATGTATGGAGGATGGAGAGTATAGAGAGAGAGAGAGAGAGAGAGAGAGAGGGATAGAAAGGGGAACGGAAACGTTCGAACCGTGGGATATATATGGGAACGAGGATATGGCAAGGAGCGGTTGCGGAGTCGACGAAGCAGGAGCGAAGGGGCGGGGGTTGTAAGGGGATGGGTAGAAACTATGGCATGTACCACAGGCTCCTTCACGCAACGCGGCGTCCGTTAGCAGATGTCGTTTCTGGAAAACAGGCACGAGAGAAAAGCCCTTTTTGCGATGCTGAACGCACGCACGCACACACACACACACACACACACACCCACACACCCATACCTACTCTCATCGATATTTAAATTCATCGAAACACGAGCTTTTGTAATAAAAAAAATAAAATAAAAATAAAAATAGGAAAAAAAGATCAGCTACAACCACTCGGAATCTTTCGACACGTGCTCCTCCTGCCACCCGCCGTTATATAACTATACGTTCGAAGATCGGGCCCGCGAGAACGCGATAACATTTTATCGGTGATTTTACGTATTCACTATCGAATAGAAAATCGAGTGAAAATATAAAATAAATCGGTATATGTATATATAGATGTGTGCCTGTGTGTGTTAGTTATATACGAGAGTATACGGTTAAAATGAAGAGCTATGGGACGCGGTGGGCGAACGACGAGACTATATATAGTAGTTGGAGGTTCTCTCAACGCTTTATATATACGAGCCATCGATGAATGTCGAACGCAGCCTTTGGCGATAGTCGTTTTAATCGCGCGATTCAACCCGCCATCACATCGCGAGATGGGTGGTAGAGCGGGGGTGGAGGGAGAGAAAAAGAGAGTGAGAGAGCGTGCCAATAAATTAACCGGTTCCGGGGGCGCGAGAAAGCCTCACTTTCCCATACCCGCACCTCACGCGCTATATAGCTTCCCTCTTTTCCTCTGATCGCGCCAACCAGGGATTTGTTCATGAACCTAAAAAGCTCGATTGCCGCACTACGCTGGTACCGTATACTCTCTCACACACACACACACACACACAATACAGGCTCGAATCTCGTCGATATTATCGAGAGCAGATCGTTCACGTTTTATAAACCCCATTAATTACGTCGTTCTTTCGCTTTGAGCAGCATCACCCTGGGTACCTACGTTGTATGCGTTTGTCCGTTACGTGTACGTAATACGCCATTGGATAATCGGTACAAATTCCAATGAAGTGCGACGGGCATTCAAAGGTTCCTTGACAAAGAACATGGGTTATTACGTTAATTAATTTTCCCAATCCTCCTCCTCCTCCTCCTCCCAACGACTTTCGTTACTTTAATATTTTCATTCGACACGTTTCGTGATTAAACACACATTTGCTCTCCCGTACATTCGTTATTTTACATTAAACGCGTTATTACGAATTTGATACAGCGTAACGGCTAATTAGAGTACAAACAAAACATCGAAACGAACAAAATGTTCGTGTATTATTCGATTTATCAGTCTCTCGACGAATTGTAATCTTTTATCGTGTATACCGTGTTCTCGTCTCTCAATAATTCCACGATATAATGCCGTCGGGGAATGTAATCTGTTTGGCCTTTAATCACACGAGAATGGTCAGCGGGCGCTCGTTAGTTCCAGGCGTCTGTCGAAGAGAGCGATAAAAACCGTCTCGATTAAATCGAGCGCAAAAACGCCCCTCTTGGTCGACCGTCGAAGCTAAAGGGTGAAAGCAAAAGAAAATGAGGGAAAAAGGCGGGGAATAGGGGCAAGTGTCTGTGTGTGTGTGTGAGAGAGAGAGAGTAAAAGAGAGAGATAGATAACGATTGGCGAGTATAGTACGTATATATATATATATATATATCGCAGTAGTACGAGTCAGTTTTTCGTCGGACGTCCGTTCGTTGACTCTTCCGACAATGGTAGCGTACCGAAAGAAAGCATACTGAGGGATGGCAACTTGAGCAAACAAGAGATCGTTGTAACGGTCCGCGAAATAAAGCGAACAATTAAGGATCGATAGATCTTCTCTCGAGTTTTTCGCGACGTTGGTGGCGTTTAAGAACGACGATGTATCGCAGTCGTTTCTCGGTCAAACTTTAAGCTGTAACGATTTACGCTTCGGCAAATATACGTCCTATGACATAATTCCACCGAAAAGTCGTGTCTACGTAATTACGCAGAAACGAGTGTCGCGTTGTTAGACCGAATATAATTTATATCCCCGCTTCTTCGCAGCTTCACGCGAAGCTTGAGTTAATCGACGAAGCGAGATACCGTTTCCTGTCCGCTTAACGAAGAGAGAAGTTACCTTATACCTTGGCCGATCGATCGACATGGACGGTAGAGCGTAAAGCGTGATGCAAAATGGTGAAATAAGGGGGTGACCGAACGAGTAAGAGAGGGAGAGAGAGAGAGAGAAATCGGGTTGGTGCCTATGCGCGGCATTAGTTTGCTCGGAGCAAACTCAACCGGGTATTCGCTGATTTTATCATGCGCGAGAGTCTGTTCGTGTTTGCTAGCCACGGCATCGATGCTACGAGAGAGAAATAGGGAGAGAGAGAAAGAGAGAAAGAGCAGACGGATAGACAAAAACGTAGTGCAGACAGAACGTGAATCGAAGGAGCAGAGCGATTCCCACAGGAAGAAACGACGACGTTGATGCGCTCAGCTAGACCGTACGATACACAGCAGATCTCTAGGTATCTCCCGTGGGACTTACGAGAGCAATACCATCGAGTAGAATTAGCGATGATGGAAGCTACAAAATGGTCGCTGAACCAGCCATTTCTCGAGCGAGAAACGTTTTTCTAATTCAGGACTCAATCTCGTTCGTCGTCTCGTCCGCAGTGGAAGGTCGAGAGTTAGCCCACGGTTACTTCATTTCGTACAGCCTTTACGATCCAACGGTGATCTTTCTCCTCGCATGAGGTCGGCCGATGTCCGTTGCAATTTGCCAGTTCGTCAGTAAATCGGACAACGAGGGAAAGGGTTTATCAGTTCTTGAATCACGATCGACACGCGAGCTCGTCTAACGAATGTTGGTAGTGGGGGGAGGGAGGGGGGGGGGACTCTGATCACGAGAGTAGACTCGTTCGTTCGCTTAGCTCGGTAAACAAGTGGACGTTCGTTTTCTCCCGATTTTCCTTCTTCGCTTTTTTTGTTTTTCTCCCTCTCTCCCTTCTCGTTTTTCCGTCCGTATCGGAATTCCCAGCGTGAGCATCATCCCCCGTTCGCTCCCGTTGGGACTCGTCCTCTTTTTTTGTCTGTTCCCCATGCCGATGGAACAAGCAGCTTGCGCACGACTACCGGACGCGCTCGGTTCGTTTCACTGATTATATATCAGAGCGAGAGGCCAGAGATTCTCGTATAACTCGAGCGTAGACCTCGGCTCCCGAGTCTCGCAGCAGCGAGAAAAGCGTGAAGAGCCGATTCGAAATTGAGCGGGGAATAATTAAAATCAAATTTCTAGAGAGGCCTCGAATAATAAGAGAGAGAAAGATCGTTGACGAAACGTAAACTTGTCCCTAAGGGTGTTCGAACCTTCGTGAATCAGACTGCTCGATAACGTCATAAAAAACTACTTGACTTAAAGTGCACGTCACATGGTCAGCCGTCGAACAGTTCGACGCCTGTCTCAAAAATGTTCTCGCCACTTTATGAACTTGATGGAAAAAAAAATGGAAAAAACAAAAAAAAAAGTTGTGATAACATTTCTGAAAAATGAGACTCTCTCGCACCTTTATCCCGCGAAATTCTCTTTCGACTATACTTTTTTTCCGTCTCGAGGGAGTCAACTTCTTTACGTGACGTTCTTATTCTTCGCGTTACGAATGTCCTTTAAATTCGCGTCCCCCGAGGGCCCACGGGAAGAAGGGAAAAGGTTCTCGGTGTCGAGGAAAACGTTCTTGAGGAACGATAGCGTAGGCAAGGCGTTACAAGGTCGATATAGCCCGTTGAAATGTTCACTCTCCTGCACGCCCCCTCCTCCCAACTCCTTCTCCTCGTCCGTCCTTCCATCGTCCACGTCGCCCACTCTCGCATTCTCTATCTGGCTTTCGCACAGCGATCAACCTCTAAAATATTGGCAAAGTTTCGAAGTGCGGCAGTAAGCGTAGGAAAGGAGAAACGCCCGGCGTTTCACACACGCCGCGAAGAGAAAGACAAAGGTCCCAGGGTGCTTTCGCTCGGTGATACCGCTTCTTCTTCTTTTTCTTTTTCTTCTTCTTCTTCATCTTCTTCTTCTTCTTCTTCTGCTTTCTCCTGGACGCCATTGTTCTCATCGTTGCCCGGTAACTTTTCGGAATCACCACATATATAACTCGGAGAGAACGACCAGGTCGAGCAGTCGGTTCTTCCGCCGAAGATACCTTCGACTTTTCGTCCTCTCGCTTTAAGGGGTGTGTCTCCTCGTGTGTGTCTGTGTGTGGCCAATTTACTCGGTAAGATGCAATTTTTCAAGAACCCACCGACTTGATGTTCCCATAAGTTTAGAAACGAAAATCCACCCCGGCCATTTACCTATTCCGGTCGGGTTTCCCTTTAAACAACCGTTATTATCATCCTGTACGACACGCGACTTTTCCAGATATCGTTCGTACTTCCAGCTATCTCCAGCCAGTTTCCGCGATTCCCGAAATGAAAATTATCGTTATGTCCTCGGTTCGAATGGCCACAGGAACGAGTCACTCTCGTACATCTCGTACGAAAACTTTGCTCGAGTCTGTCTCGGACAGGCAGTTACCCTCTTATTACCGCGATGCATCTCGGGAGGGAAGAACGGGGGAATCGGTAGCCCGCACGAGGAGTGGGAAGAGGTAAAATCCATAAAATAAATTGAGCCGGGAACACGCTTCGCTTGGTAACTTAAAATGTAATGAAAGAAGTGTCGATATTGTCTGTTTCATTGAAGCGAACTAGACGGCGAGAAAGCCGGATGCTCCACCAGATCGAGAGTGAGTTCCGTCGTTTCAGCAAACCATCCCCTCCTCCTCCTCCCTCTCGTTGCCCTCCCCTCCTCAACGTTGATTCTCCAAGGAGATCCGAAGTCACCGAATAGAATCAAAACAAACAGGACGCGATGAGATCTGTTCGAGACGATGAAACGTCAATCGAGGACCAAGACGCGCTAGCTTATGGTACTGAGAGAGACAGGGGGTAAGAGGAAGGACGGCGAGATGGGAGAGTCTGAGTGGCGGAGAGAGTACCTGTCCCACTTTTCCAGATTGCGAAGCGTCGCGCGCTGGTGTTCTTCCGTGCACGAGTCTTTCAGGGTGGTAACCTCGAAATGCACGAAAACGTCGTAAATCTCTTCATCTCTCTTTCTCTCCCTTTCGGTGGGAATCGAAAGCCTCGGAAACCTCGAGTTTCGGCAATGAGCGTTACTCGACCCCGCGATCCTTCGTGATGGTCGAAGAAAACAGTCAGTTTGCGCATCTTCGCTGAAAATTCGCAGACTATTTCTTTTCATCCCACTGCAATAAGAATTTCGACTATTTAGAGAGAAAAAATACCCCAAAGGATGTAACTCGAGGGAGATTCTTCGGGTCGAATATTTAACGACATTCCACAATGATATTTGGCAAGATTCCTGAGCGCAGGTATTTTGGCAAGATATTCGAGCGCAGACATTCGATGAGATTCCCCCGATACAGATATTTGGCAACCGAGTCGCCCAACGCACACACATTTGGCAATAGTCCCAAGAGCGCAGACATTTGGCAAAATTCCGAAAGCGCAGATTTTTGGCAAGTTTCCCGAGCGCAGATATTTGGCACGATTACTCCTCAAGACTGCCCAATACTAGTCGATTTACCCTCTGGGCATAACCCCCAGTTGGTTGCACACCTGTATCACCGTGTTCTTTCCATCCATTCTGGATCGAGGTAAACGTCGTCCGCTGCTACCTTATTCTAATCAGTGCATTGAACACCAAAGGGCCAAGACAGAGGAGATACGGGTGAGAGTTTCTTGGAAGAGTCGAGTTATCTACCTACCCCCGTACAAAGAGACGCTTGTCTCTGTAGGACAACGCCCGAGCTCGAACGTTCGGTGCGCTTTGCTTCTCCATCGACGTAGCAGCAACTTTTCTCTATCGTCCACATGATAGCACTAGTGGTTGTTGCTGGACCGGAGCTACATCGTGCTGTTTCGTAACGCAAGACAAAGACGGAAAGTTACCCAAGGTGGTGTGTACTCTCTCCCCCTCTCTCTCTCTCTATCTCTCTCCCTGTCTCCCTGTTACCAGCGAGAGAGGAACAAACCGTGCGGAAAATAGCTTTAAGCCAGCCACGCCAGCTAATATTAACTTCCAAGAAGATGCGAAGAGGGCTCTCCCCCTCCTGCCTTATCTCTCTTGGTCTGCCTTTCTGTGGCCTGTTCCCTCGTCTTTCAACCCTCGCCGCACCTTTGATTTCTCTCCACCTTCCGCTTGGACCATCCTCCTTCGGTATCGACATACCGAGTTCATACCGTTAACCCAGCTCTTCTCATCGATGTCCTATTTGACCCCGAGGGCATAGGACACTACGACCAAAATCCGTCGTCATCCGAACTCAAAGTTCGATGACTTATTACAATTCTGTGCGACCGCACTGATTTTTCGTCGGGAAAATCAGTGCGGTCTCGAACTTTAGCTAGGGATGGTTTTCAGACCGAAATTAATTGACTGGGAATTTCATAAGTTTATAATTTATTATTATCAATGTTTTATTAATCATTTATTTATTTATTTTTGCTTGCAGTATTTTGAATAACAACAAGGTGCAAAAACCCGACCCCGACAACATCAAGATGTTCGTCGGTCAAGTGCCCAAAGACATGGGTGAAAATGATCTTCGAGCGATGTTCGAGGAATATGGAAAGGTTCACCAGCTCAACGTTCTTCGAGATAAGTTCACCGGCTGCAGTAGGGGTGAGTCCGATTTAATACATGCACAATAACGTGTCCGATATTTATTTTGCGCGTTTTTGTATTTACATCTGTAGCGATAATAAGATATCCGCGCCGATGTTATGGATTTAACAGGACTCGACGTCATTACTATTTATATTCGACGTGTACTTTCTCATCTGGATATTTGCTTATCGTTGATAAACATCTAGAGGTTCAAAAATAAGTCTTTGTTTAAGCGTCGCATTAGGGACCCACTTTATCGCATGTCTCTCGTCAGATATTGATTTTCATCGGACTGTAAACCACCGAGGACACACCAGGGGTGGAGGAAGGGTAACTGTCCCAGTGGTGGTCTCGAAGCGCGAGAGATCCGGCGAGTAGCGGTGGCGGGTTCTCTCTTCCGTCCATCCCCGTCGTCCATGCGGGTGCATTCATGGCAATTCATATCGCCGTATTGTTTCTAAATTGACGTAGGTAACGACGTGGCACTGACAGCTACGGAGTTAGAGCCAGTAGCACAGTCGCGGCTCCATGGTACGACCCGTCATTTACGCGGGTAGATTAACAACCTGATGAAGATCGCGTGGGTTGAGGCGAATATAGGCGACTAGGGATGAGTCGGACTAGCTGAAACTGGTTGCAAAGCGTTGGACAAACGATATTCTGCGTATTTGTGTTAGCCACCGTGGTCTCTCTGTTTCGAATGAAAAATGACAGAGGCAAAGGCTTGTTGTGGAAGCGATCGTGATAGAACGATGTTATGGTGGGTGGAACAAAAAAATCGCCCACAAAGGAAACAAAGGCAAAGAGGATAGAGAAGAGTCGACATATATGTCGGTAGAATACAAATTTTATTCGACTCTCGTGTTGACTCGATGTTCTTTGTAACGAATCGTAGGACGCGCGATCGTACAGTATTTTCTATCTGGCAGTACGCAGTTATAGCCTTTTTTTATTTTTGCAATCCACTTTCCGATCTCTCAGATTCTTACGATATGAAATGATCCAGCGGAATACGACCGCGATATGAAATGATCAGCGGGAAATTTCTGATCTACTTAGGCTCCCAGAAATTATCGATGAAGCGAATTCAAAAAGTCGTCCTTGGATTTCCCGATCAGTCCTAAAATACGACTTGACCGGGAAATTATATTCTGCCCTCGGGTACTTACAAAAGGTCCTATTCGATGGGCAATTACCCGCTGATGAAGAATATGATATTGATTTTCCCAACATCTCAAAAACTCTAGGAGAAAAACGCAAAAACCTCTAATAACGTTGTATCCAGTTAAGGTCGATCAAATCTGAAAAATCGAAAACAAAACCGTGACTCTCTTGTCGTACGGAAAACTTACGGTCGACAGAAGGAAAACTGGACTGATCGTACATTGACGTAACCCCGAGAAAACAGTCCTGAATGAGACCCCTGGAAAGATGACTCCGCCAAACAGCCCTTCTATGAGGGTAAAAGGGTGTCCCGGGGAAAAAGACATCGTGTCGCAAGTTGGCAGAAATCCTCGCGTCACCAGATCGTTTTTTTGCCAGCTTTCTCATCCTACGAGGAAATCCGATGGCCATTAGGCTGAACGCGTTTTTATGTCTCGCATCTTCGCACCCTACGTCCTGGTAACAGGAGAGGGTCCGAGAGGTCGGAGATTGCGGACGGTAGAAGAAAAAAAAACCAGTAAACGGGGGTAGGGTGATGACCAGCGATGGGGAAAGGTCACTGATTACGGGTTAGATCGCGTTGGGGAAAAAAGGTTCGAGAGAGTCGCATCGTGATTTCGGCCGGGACGAGTTCATAATCGTTCTTCCAAGCAAATGGACGATATTTTTCTTCCTATTATCTTTTCCGCTAGAAAACACCTTTCTTCGAATAAAATGAACCTCGTCGAGTTTCGCGACGCGAATTATGAAAGAATCGCGAAGATGAGTGGAGCGAGGGTCATCGACAGGCTGATCGATCGGTCGTGACTATCGGCGAATTGGATCCTTATATCAGCAGCATAAAATATCCGCTGCTTCTCTCTCTCTCTCTCTCTCTGTCTCTCTTTCTACGGGAGTTTGTCGTGACCATCGCGAGGCGACGGATCAGAAAGCATAAGCAAATATTGACTGGCTGCAAACGTTGAACCTCTTCGCGAACTCGACTCGAAACTCTCGAGCTTTCACCATCGATCCCCTTGTCATCAAGCTTTCCAACTCCGTAAATAGCACAGTCGGCTAGTCTCGTCGCAAGCTCCCGCGATTTGCCCAACGATACAACTAAACGTACCACTCTCGTGATTTGTGTTTACGAATGGAGCTAATCCGAAGATCGAAACCGGTCCTTCAAAATGAACTGCAGATTTGCCAACACGGCGCTGCAAAAAAGGTCTGACGTTTCTGCAACCTTCTATCTCGCGACCTAACTTACGCGTATCGCATCCTCTCGTTACTCACCGAGTACTCTTTATCAATTCCATCATGCTCAGAGCCCAATAACTCTGATAAAAATCAAGTTTACGTTCGAATTAAAGAATTTACGATTCAGAATGGAAAGAAAAAAGGGCGATAAATTTGAAGACTGGTCAGTCGTGAAGGATGAAGCGAAAGACTGTCCGTCAGGGGCAGAAGCTAATGGATTTTACGACGTCTAGACTCTGTTGAACACTTCACTGTTCCGATCTCGTTTCTATATCTATATATCGACATCGCACCATTTAATCGACACTCTGCCGCGATGACACCCGCGTTTAACTCGAATCTACCTCGCCTGTATATGTTCCTCGAAGCTTCGATCGGCTCTCTTCCTCGAAACGTAGGAAGACGACGACGCCTATGACCAAGACGGGGGAGCGATCGCGAAAGAGAAACCGGCTATACGAGCGGCCAAGTGAAAGAATCTCCGGATGGTTGCCAATTAGAGAGAAGTGCAGAATCGTGTCTACGTTGCGGTATTCTCGTACGACTCACACGAGCTTCGCCAGAAGCTTGAATTGGCTGGGTCACAGCGAAGAAGTATACGTATTTTCTCATACATGTATGTGTGTGTGTGCATGTGTGCGTGGAGAAAATAGAGAAATTCCCTTTTTGTAGCGTCCACCGGATATCGAACAAGACCCGATCCTTGGCGAATCCTTGGCGCGAAAAAAGGAACACTTCCTGACGTCCTTTTTACTTTCCGCAGGATCTCACGATCCTTTTCACTCCTTCGAAGAGGTAGCTCTTTTTCTGTTGACTGTAAGCGGTCTTCTCTTTATTAGAGGCTTTATCGATATCCTTTGAGCGAGAAAAAAATTTGAGAGATTCTCAACTGACTTTTTTCTCTTCCATCGCTTCGTCTTTTCATTCGCGTGCCACGCGCAGTCGGTCTCGATCGACTATGCTTTAAGATTTTGTCGCTGTTTAATAGAGGATTGGAATGTATTTTCATTATTACACGATTTTACAACCCCTATTATTTTGTTTAGTGTTTTGCACGATTTCGTTCTCGTTTGAAGCTTGACACCCGCCACTTTCTCGTCTCGCTTTCACAACGAGGCACACTAGTATCGATCGTCAGGTAACTCTTACTGTTACGCTTCTCGCCATTAATCACCGGAGTGCTATTAATCGTCCTTAAGTGGTAGTAGCTTTCCCTCCGAGACGGAGACGCCGTGAGAAGGAAGAAAAGAGACGCGGGAGGCGCGAGAGCGAAAGCAGAACGAAGCTTCACCGAGAAAGATGGAGAAGCGAGTCCTTCGAGCTTTTGGCTCTTTCACCCCTCCCCCGCCTCCTTAGCCTACCAGTTTCACCTCGTCTAGTTCCAGCCCTTCGACGTGCACCGTGTAAAAGATCGACCCACCTCTCGTCTCCCAGTTCGGACGCCAAACTTTTTTGCAATTCTTGCTGCTGGTGTACAACCTTCGCACTGTACTTTTACCGTTACGTACACGCGGCAAACGAAAAGCACGTGACTACTGCGGTATCCGGTGATCGATTCTCGTTCTCGAAAGGTCGAATCACGTGGCGGCGGCCGTTGTTGGACGTTCGTACACGTCGCCGTTGCCAAAAGTTATTTGCAGCTGCAGCTTGGGCTCGCTAGTTAGAGAGAAAACAAAATCTAAAAGCAAACAAGTCACAATCTAAATCGATTCATGAACTTTCGATTCGGTTCGTCAATCGCGTCAAGTTGCGAGTTTAGCAACTTGGCAAAACTCGTAACTTGGGAGAAGTTTGATCTGGAAAACGTGCGCCATGCTTCAATTAAAATGATAATGCACAATTCATCATCGTGAGAGAGAAACAAAATTTCGTAGCAAAAATACCTCAAAATACCGTCATGAAGTTTCGCTTTCATGAAGGAACGAACCTCGTCGACTTGAGAATCCCAATTAACGTTCAAGACTCTTAATGAAGTGGCTTGGTGAAGAGGGCCCGTTGAAGGAGTCAGAAGAACCAAGAGGTAACGCCGTTGAATGTCAAGACGGGTTACGTAGAAGGCGCGCTTCGGCGTCTTTCAGCGATATTTCGCGCTCCAAGGGGGGGTTGGAACGAACGAACGAACGAACGAACGAACGAACGAACGAAGAGTGGTCTTCAAGATTGAAGTTGTCGAAGAGGGCAGAGAGGCAAGAGAGAGAGAGAGAGAGAGAGAGAGAGATGCCTTTGACGGGAAATTCCCGTATTCTTGGGAAGGACTCTTCGCGTAGAAACACTCACCTGGAAAAGCGGACTATGTACTGACATCAGGGCAGGGTACCTCTCTCACTCTCTCTTTGTCTTTTCTAATTTCCGTGCTAGCTCCGAGGAGCTTATAAACGCCCTTCGCGTTCTACAACTCATGGCAAAAACTTCTCGGCGATGTAAATTATTCATCGGGCAAATCGTGTCAACTGCATCTTCATACAATTGCACAATAAACAAGAAACAAATCGACGCTGGATCGACGTCTACTCGCTCTTACTTAACCCTCGTGAAATATTCAGAAACGTCCTCGGACGATTTATACAAATTCTAAACTTGGTCCAGAGAAGAAACAACGAATTTACGTTATTTCGATCGCGATCGTAACGATCAGCTAAAAATAACGGACGCAAATGTCACGAAGATGGATGACGAGCGGTGATAAGATTCGGTCCATCAGGTTCACTCTCTAGCCCCTTATTATAGATCGGTCCTATATACGCGGGAGCCACGATTCCCTCATAAAAATTTATTGTCCTTGCACATCGCTCGTCTTGGGAGTGCTCAATGATGGAGATGGAACTATAAACGTTCTCGAGAGTTATTGATTTGCACACAGTCGACCAGAAAGGAGAGGAATCATCTCTCGCCTCTGTTGGCTCACGGTCCAACGCACTCTCTCTCTCTCTCTCTCCTCGTCCGAAAGCTTTTCCGTTTCATTCTTTTTTTCTTCCTCGTTTTTTATTCGCAATCAAAGCAAACTTCGAGAGGTCTTGGCGCTCAGCCAGAGCGGGATTATAAGAAGAGGGAGGGAGAGAGTCGATGCTTCCCGTTCCCGCGAATGTGCCAGGGCGCGCTCGGGAGCTGGAAAGTTTAATTTCTCAAATCCTTCGGCGAGCCGCTCTCTCGTTCGCCTCGGCATCCCATACTTGGGCTTTTCGTGCGCGTTCTACCCCATGTACTCCTCGAAACGGCCATTCCCTCAAGATTCCTTCGGTACGAATTCTTACTCCCGTTTGTTCTCTCCTGCTTTTTTCATCCTCCTCGCTACGCTCATCTTTTTCTTCCCTCTCGTTCTCTTTCACCGACGATTTTTCTTGCAACACGATTATTATTCGCCCTGCTTCAATGTTTTTAGGACATATGGGGCTCCATGGTAAAATTACAATCGATTACGCAAATATTTGAGCGCTCAAAAGTAACGTAATAGTATTTTCTGTCGTATATAGGCGATCGGGGTAACCGGAGTAAATTTGCGTCGAGCTTATCTAACCGAGGCAGCCACGGACGCGGGGCCCAGAGCCCGCGGCGGACCACCTGCTATGATTTTGCGTCTTCAACATCCATCTATATATATATATATATATATATCTTTGTCAGTACATACAAACGACGATATTATAGTCGAGTCGAAGCCGCGAGGTTGGGATGACGGCCGATCGATTTCTTCTCGCGCAGAACCGACCGATCGACGGAGAGCCCCATATCACCCATGAAACTCTTTCAATTTTCTTTTTTAATACAAAATCGATCGATGTTGTCGAGATGAAAATATTTTCATCTCAGACGAAAGCGATTAATCGTCACTTGTCACGTCGCTCATCGTGCGAGAGATGTAATTTCGGCACTCGCTTATCCAGACAACCTCGTCACGAACTCACATAGACGATAAAACGTGTGGAACCGCACGAGGAAAACTCGAGAGACCACCAATTTATCTCTCGGCGAAAAGTTATTCGAGGAAGTCAGCGGAAATTATTCATCCACTTTCTTACGCATCCTTTACTAATCATGGATGAAAACGTTCGAACGTTCATTAATGACCAAATACTAGAAAACTTGCGTTTGCCACTCGTAAATTCCCAAGGAAAATCTCATACATACTCAAGATTTTTTTTCCGCACTTTTATCCATCGCCCGGGAATCTCGTCGTGTAAATGAGGAGAGCTTACCCTCTCTCCCCCTCTCTCTATCCCTCTGCCTAGACTATGATATAACTCGAGGTGTACCGTCGAGTCCACCGTAGAAAGTGGAACTCGAGTACGACAAAACCTCAATCCCTTTAATGGAGACAAATCCACCGACGCAAGCCGGTGTTCCTGGCCATGCCTGACTGCCTGCCTCCCCTGCTGTATCTACCTTCTACCACATCCGCCCTAGTTCAACGTCGTCGCGTTCGCGCGACAGACAATTTGTAAGAGTATATCCTACGTAGCCTGATATTAACGCCATGGCGGAGACCACCCAGTCTCTTTCTTCCCAAGACTATACCAAGCCCAATCAACCCCCTCCACGTACACCACCCTCTGAACCTTCCATTCGTCCCTTTTATCCTTTTTTCCTCGTTTCTACTACCCTTCTTCTATTTTCATCCCTTATTCTTTGATCCCCAAGAGTGACAAATAATCCGATAACCACCGTCTCGAGTGGCTTCACCGGCACACATTTCTCTCACTGCCGTGCCCTCTGTTCTTCCTGAAATGTTAATTAGACAAAAAAAAGAGAAAAAACTATCTCGACGCATTTATCATCCCACCCGGTTTCATTACATATTTGACATTAATGCAACCCGTCTCAAAATGCATTTAATGCAAAGTGCTGGGAACGATGCAACTTCGATCGTACATCGGCACGGGCATTGATAGATGATTTTCATCAGGATTCACAGCCCATGCCTAGGGGTGGTTTGGGGAGGGGTAGTTCCTGGGATAAACGAGACAGAGAACCAAAGTGCGAAGAACCAGCAGCCTCGTGAAATATTATAAAATTAACGAGCTTCATCCGTCAGTCTCTCGCGAAATGTAGGGGGAGGGGGGGTGGAAGCAACGACGAGGCATCGAGGCACTTCTCGGGGGTGCGAGGTGAAGTTATATATTCACGCGCACACTCAATCTTGGTTCTTCTCGGAACGGCAAGTAATAGAGAAGCAGAGAGCACAGCTCCGAGACTTCGAGCTAACTCTCCCTCTCTCTCTCTCTCTCTCTCTCTCGTTCTCGATCTCATTCTCCGAGAGCTGTAATGCGACTCTTGCTCCTGGGCGGATGCTGCTTTGTATGCGGAAAGTGCGAGTTGCCTCAACGCCGCGCGCATAGATGCCGCATACCGTGCGTAGTCGTCGTCGTCGACGACGTTCTATTCGGATCTACGGCGAACCATCCCCACCCTATAGATTTACGTTCTATACATCCGTAGAAGAGGAGGGTGAAACTTCGCCCCCGCGACGAGTAGGAAAAACAGTCACTTGAAAGTAATTGCTGGTAAAAAAAAAGCTCGCCCCTCGCTACATTATAATATAAATCGTGTATTTTTATATAAAAAAAAATGTAGGAAAAATGGACGAGGGTGATATTTTTTGACGATCTTAGTACTTGGGGGAAAAAATTTAACGACGATCGTTAACCGGTGAATTCTCGTACTCTGTTGCATCATCATCGCGCAAAAGAGGATAGAGATAATTGGTCCGAGGTGTAAAATCGATTGCTCGATAAATCAGCTTCAATTAGACACGATTTCGCGGTACGTGGGACTACATATATATACATATATATATATACCTACGTGTGAATGAGAGAACGTGCAAGAAGGGCTCGCGTGCCCAAGTAAATTGGCCAACCAATGAGGTAACGTGGCGTCTATCCTATATAGTTATATAGATAGGTGGGCAGGGGGGTAGAATGCTCGAGCGAGCGAGTTTCTCACCGATCTCTCTACTCTCCCAGGGAGTTTTATCAATTTAGGAACACACGTAGTGTGTAAGGAGATTGGCCAATGCCGACCGAACGTCCAATTTAATTAGCGATCGGTGTACGAGAGAGAACATACACACACCGGTAGCTCGAAACGAGCGAAGCTCTCGGTGCGCCCGGAAAGAGGCGGGGGTTTCGAGTCGTAGGAGAGGAGAGAGAGAGAGAGAGAGTTGCAAGGTTTTGCTCCTCCCGGTCTATATCCTCGTCGAATTCGTCCAGGAGCCAAATGAAAGCGAGGTAGACACAAGCCGGTGAGAACCTCCTATCGTATGTGGTCGCTGTACCGAAGGTACGGGGAAAACCGATCCTCGATCAACCATAGTCGAGGCACGAACGCGATATCCTGTGCACTGCCAGCAGCTTACCGGCTGTCAGACCGGAAGTCCCTGGCACTATCAACCTCCCACCCTTTCTACTGGACTTCCACCCTCTATACACACACACAGACAACTCGAAGTTCTCGGTCATTCGCTCGATATCCTTCGCCAACGTCGATTCTCATCCCCCTATCTCTCTCTCTCTCTCTTATCTCGTTTTACCTCGTTCGCGCGAGTAATTAACTATAAATTCTATTTCACACGATCACGCACCAGTGATAACCGATCATATTTTTCTTCGCAAAGAAAATAAAATGACAGTTTCTAACGTATTTATGAGTCAACGACACACGAACGAAAAACATAACAAAGGGTACAATTTTCCTCGTGGCAATTGGCAAATTGTGAAAGCAGAAGATCTTGAAAGCGCATGAATATATCTCACGAGCTTAACTACGGTGCCGATGATACTTATTTCCAGGAAGATTATACCGTAAGCGTTCTCTAGCGTACTGCATTCCGAGTAAACGTTCGTAGCAAATATTCTCTATCGTGCAACGTTTCCAGCTGCTAACCAATCCCCTCTTGGTAAACGGTAAAAGCATCGGGCCACGTACTCTCGCGGAGCTTTGCACACCCCCCCCCCCTCTCCAACGCCCTCGTGCTATCTTCCCTTTTTCCGTATTCACTTCGGCCCTTGTCGACTGTTGGGATTAATAAGTGAGCACCGCTATTAGCCTAGGGGTTGTATCGTCGCGAGAGAGAGTACAGTGACACGTGCAACGAGTTCGAGTCGATGAAAGAACGAATGCTCTTGAATGAGTGTGTGTGTGTGTGTGTGCAAACCCCGAATGGACAGTGCGAGTGTCCGAGAGAGGGGTAGTTGCTAACTTCGCGTCGACCGAGGTGGAGAACCCACCCCTTCACGGCCGTATACTACCCCTGTACCTACCACGTTCATATAGCGTACATAAATATATAGATATATAGATATATAGAGTTGCTAACCGGCCACATCCCCATGGCACGATGTAATATTCATAATGCTCGATACGCTTGGAACAAACTTGTCTACCGTCTCGCTCGCTCTCTCTCTTTCTTTCTCTCTCTCTCTCTCTCTCTCTCTCTCTCTCTCCATAGCGACCACCCGGTAGTTCGAACCTTCGTACCGATCGATACGAAATTGGATAACGAAAATAGTATACCGACCCACCCGACTCCCACTAGCCCCAACCTTCCTTCCCCTTCCCCAGACCTCGGGTCTTCCTCATCTGGTTGCATCGTCGTCGCCGAGAGGGCGGGGTGCTCGGTGGTCAGCCGTAATGCATAGAGACGACAATCACGTGAGCGCACCCAAAGGGCATACGAAAGCTCTCTTACACAGTCCGCGTCTATACGATAATATTGGGATCGTAATTCGCGTGCGGGCCCGTCCAAATTGTTGAATATTTGATGAAATTCGAGAAATATTCAACCCGAGGTTTGTACCTTCGTCGTTTATTCGTGGGATAATACGAAGATGTTGCGACGATTTTCATGAAATAATAAAAAAAAAATAGGAGAATCGTATCCGAAGTATCGATGGATAGAAAGGATAATAATTAATTTTTCTTTCGTTAGAGGAGAATTGTAATTAAATTCTATAATTTTCAAAATAGAGAACTTTTCCTCGTTCGACGCGAGAGGAAAATTGGGTCGAATCTTCCCGTTTTCGTGCAACAACGCTTCTGTGCAGGGATTACACGTGTCCACTATGCAAACGCGATATCCCCAAAAGACTCGTAAACAAAACTGTCGGCGAACAAGCATTTTCGGCATGTAAATTACGCAAACCCGTTAACGTTCCCTCCGCTATTACCGAAGCAGAAGCATCAGCAGCAACAGTAAGCACCGAAGAGTAGTACAACGATAGAAAGCAAAAGGGAGCTTGCAACGTGGAAACATAGGAATTTCGACACGAAACGAAAGTGGGTAGTTGAGGAGGGGGGATTTTCGCGCGTCTTTCCCCTGGTGGATTTAAGTAACGAGAGCGCGCCGTAGCATCTTCGTAGTCCCGCAGTTTCACATACCAGAAGCAGCAGCGCAACTATTCTTCCCCTAAAGAAAGTCCCTCTCTCTCTCTCTCTCTCGCTAGCTCCTCGTGCAAGAGAAAATTCTTCCGAACAAAACGAAAGCTAGTGTGACTGTATTTTCGTTAGAGTTCTGAGAGAGCCGAGGGTGCGTGAGCAGGATGAGAGCCAGTATGAGGGTGAGAAGAAGAAGCGGGGGATGGTGTTCCGAAAGGCTCGGGCGAAGGGTCTTGTTCCTTGGCTCTAGCTTGCGGATATTTATATTCCTGGCACCTAACTCCTGTAAATCCCTGGACGGCAATTAGGGGTGGCTCTTCCACAAGCCTACGATCCTGCCCGTCGCCCATCTCGTCCACTCGCCCTTCCTCTTTCTCTCGTACGTAGTTTCCTCGTTGTATTCTCCACTTTGCAGTATATAGCATCCGAGAGAAAACCGGTAGAAACGTTCGAGACTGCCGGTTGTACACTCTAGACATTGTAGCTACATTGCTGAGGTAACTGTATATAGTGTATGGAAGGGGCAGAAGGGAAGGGGGGAGTCGTTAACACGAAAGCTGCCATGCTCCGTGGAACGAGACCATCGTACAGTAGTACCGGAGGGTAGTTCTGCTCGCTCGGCCTAGGTCCCACTCGTTAACCTTCTCTACTCCTTTTTAAGCTCACGCCCCCTCCCTCTTTACCTCTTTCTATTTTTCCCTGGATACGTAGGAATGGAATGTCGTATTATCGTCTCTCCCTTCAAGACCTCGAAACAGGCACTTGCTCGTATTAAAATGTCAGAGCGAAGGCGGGTGCGAGGGGCTTATGCGCAAGTGATTTTATTATATCCAGAATTGGAAAGTGGTGTATAGGAAAAACTTGGTGGGATTATCGATGACGCACGACAATGGAATAAACACGATCGATAAAGTGTTGAAGCTTTACCCTCTGGCATCGCAGGGGTGTTATGTACGGTATTATGGTAAGAGGGGTGTGCCGACAAAATAGTATGCAGGGTGCGAATCTTATCTCCGTTCTCTTCCAACCCCCTCTCTCTCTCTCTCTCTCTTCAATACGAGAGAAAGGGAACAGGGGTAGGTGTCGGCTCACGACGAGGGTGGTGTGTTCTCGCGACGACGACGACGACGACGACGACGAGTCGAGAGAGGTTGGGGGGAGGGGGATGAGAATGAGAATAGCGCTTATCCCGCGGGAATTACACGTGATCTCCGCTGGCGCTAGCGGATATATCCGGTTTAATGAAATAAAGGACGGCGAGGGAGAAGGAAGGACGGTGGAAGAGAGAGAGAAGGGAGTAGTGGTGCTAAATGGTACATGAAATCTTAGTATTCGACGTAGCGATGTAGAAACGAGGTAGCACGAGAGCGCCCAGCAATGAGTTCTCTCGTAAGCGTTTCAATGGAGCGTTAAGGGCTGAGAGAGGTTTCAAGAGGGTAGGAGGGGTGGCAATCTGCGCATTCCAGTCGATAAGAAACAAGGGCAGTTTGAAGAAACACGCCGATATCATGACAGGGATAAATGAAACGAAACGAGGAATAAAAGCAGCGGTGGTACCGTTTGTATAAAGGGACGAAAACGAAGAAAAATATAACAACGGTTTATATTTTCTCGTGTATCAACGGAATTCGCTCGATTCCGTATGGAAGTGCGATATCATGAGGTTTTTTTTTCGTTATCCCTCCTACCCCGATAAACACGGGGCGGGACATTTAGACCGTGGAGAAAGAGTGGCAATTTAAAAGAGAGAAACTCGAGAATTCTGTTTTTTCTCATCCTTGCTCTATCTTCGTCGAATGAGAATAAAAGAGTGAGAGAGCGAGATGGAGAGAGAAAAGGGTCGCCGATTCGTTCGTGCGAACGAAATACCTTTTTTCACTCTCTATCTCTCTTTCTCGCTCATTTTACTCTCGCCTCTATTTTATGCCTCGCGAGGCTCGTCTCTCGCTCGCTCTTCTTCCCCCTTCTCCTCTCGGTTCTCTCGTAACTCAGGTTTATCCACAATGTATATATGTTCCACTTGGAACCCTAAAACGAGGCCTTCGAACCAACCCGGAATGCTCCTCTTCCTTCTCCTCCCTGCCACGGTGTGCTCTATTACCGCTAGTCCAAAGCGATTCCCATTCACGCGACACGCAGTCCGCATACGTATGAGGCTTTTGCCGAATGGGAAAACCCGGTCCTCTCGCCCATCACGCCCGGGAGGGAAGGAAAATGACAAAGGAAAAAAGTTCGTGTCTTCACCGAACCCCCGGTGTCTATAACTCGTGCTCTTTCGTGGCCCTAATATCTCGCGCAATACTCTCGCCGCGCTACGATCGTTCCGAAAGTTCGGCCTATATTAAAGCGGTTACACCGGTGAATTTCTAATAAGTTTAAAGTCTTGGCGGGGAGTAAAAAGAAACGTCTTGCCTTAATTCGAATATTTTTCAAGCCCCTATTTTCTCCTTCAACCTCGGTAGCGAAAAAAACATCGTCTCTTCTATCGCGCCCGTCATACGCGACGATGGGAAATAAAAGAGAAGAAAAGCGTTCAATCACATCTCCACCCTTCTCGAGGATTTGTCGCATCCATGCAGAGTCACGGGGTGAGAAACAGGCTGATTTTGATTGAAGAAAATCTGTCAGACGTCTTTCCGATGGTGGTGGGTGTGCCAAGGTTACATAACACACGCGCCGAAAGAAAAGCGTAAGAAGGAAAAAGAGTAGAGAAGAAGGGAAAAAAAAGAGTAACAAACAGGGAGAAAACGTTGGAAGATTCGTCTCGAAACTGCCGGCGAGGCGACGAGGGGGGAGCTCACGTTGTTCGGTTCGCGGACAAACGTGACTTCGAGAGAGTTACGTGTCGCGAGTCTGCGAGACGGCCGGAAGGGGTTGGGGTTGGGAGGAAGGGGTGGGTAGACGCGCTTCGCGGTAATACGCTCGAAACCACGCCTGAGTCTTGGCGTTTCTCCCTGGCGGTAATGTCAAGGGAACCGGAGAAAACGCTTTTTCTTCACGGTTTCCTTCCTCCCTCTCTCTCTCTCTCTCACTCTCTCTCTCTCTCTCTCTCTCTCTCTCTCTCTCTCTCTCTCTCTCTTTCCCGTTATTCCTGCCAAGAGAGGTAGGAAAAGGGGAGAAAGGTGCGCGAGAGCGTATACCACGGTAAGAACCTCGTTGGTGTATGGGCGCAAAGACCGCGTGTGGCAGACTCGTCGCAGATTCTCTCTCTCCGTAGCAAGAGGACAGAGTTAGATGGCGAAGTACGAGGATCGCGCGGGGGGTTTGCGGTGGTTGCCTGCGTGAAATGAGCTGCCAGCCACGATGTACGGTTTCCTTCTAGTTGTTTAACTCCCCGCATTTTACCCCGCGCCTCTCAGACGAGGGACCACGGACCGAGCAACCATCCCCTTCGAGGTTCTCTCCAACCCAACTATATTTGGTAACGTGGGAGAGAGACAGAGAGAGAGAGAGAGAGAGAGACGGTGGTGGGCACGTCAGACGTTCCAAAACTTTTCTTGTATTTCTGTACACGTGAGCCTATATAGCTCGCAGCTGAAACACTCGGCGTTAGACAGTAATTGGTATTTTATAGCAAAACGCCACGTGGATGATATTGGTCGAAAGTGCCAATCACCCCCCCCCCCTCTGCCCCTTGGGCCAAGGTCAACTCTATTAAACCCGAGACAGGCTAGACAGGGTCGCTGTGATTTTATCATTCCTCCGTCGATCCTTCGTCCCGCAAGACTAAAAAACTTGTTGCCCTCGTCATTCGTCTAAATCGAAAACGGGTGAGACAAAACATTCGTACTCGATTAATATTTCAAGACGTATCCACAAAAGAGTCTGGCGATGTGAAGAGTTTCTTTTTTTTTCTTTCTTTGCCCGTTGGGTGACAAGGAGAATGGTTGTCACGGAGGGATAGAAACGAGCTGGTCGACAAGGGTGGAGGACCTTGTCACTTTGACGAATATAGCTTGTTGCATTCACAGAACTAACGTTGGATATATATATATATATATACATAGATATGTATATACACAAGCCACATACCGCATACCCGGCTCTTTCTGCCATCTTGTTTACTTTGCAGAATGGTTCTGCCGGGGTTGCGTTGGAAGAAGAGGCGCGGATGGTGTACAAGGAAGACGCGTCGACGATGTGAAAAGACGAGAGGCAGCACGAGAAGGGGGGGGGGGGGGGGGTTAAAGCTAGAGAATAAATATGTGGGTATATATATATATATATATATATATCTTAGTTGACTTCGTACTTTACTCGTCAGGGAGAGAGGTCGAGTAGTTACCGCGTCGGTGAGGGTCGCAACTCGTCCATTGGCCTCAGCCCCGACCCCCGTTTTCTACCACATGGACGCACAAAAAATTCCGGAGGCGCTTTTTCCTCTTTACGTATGTCCATCTCGCATCGTTGGTGACTTCGTGTCATACACGCGGTATTTCTTCATTCCATTTTTCCATCTCACTTTATTCATCGCGACTCGAAGGGAAAACGGAAGTTCTGTACCAACTCGTTGCTCGATTCTCGCAGTGATTCGTGATCCATGCTCGTTCTCGCGTTCCTTTCGTGAAAGACGAATTGTTCTCGAGACGATGGGTCTATATATACTTCTTTGTTTCCCATTTGCTCGGCTCTTATCAGCTTTATCTGGTTTTGTTTTGTGTGGTTTTTTTCGATTATTTCTTTTTCTTTGTCCAACCGAAACAATTCTCCTTTTACGACGAGATGATAGATTCGCGCACTTCCCGCTCGTTGTTCTACGAAAACAAAAGGAAGATAAAAGTGGGTCCGGTATCAGCTACGATGAGAGGAAACACCTCGCTGTTCGCGGTTGTTCGCAAACTGCGAAGCATTGCCGCGCGGATATCGACTTTCGGGGTTTCTACGGCCTAATTTTCGTTACCAAAGCCAAACAAGAACGGGATGGAGCCCGCCAATCCTGTAGTAGACAAGAGCGGTCGGCGAGGATATAGGGTATCCGCATGGCTACGGCGTGCGCTCGAATAACACGATGAAACATCCGTGCAGTAGGAGGGAAGTGGATGGGAGCTCTTCTCTTGTATCCATACAATATACACGAAACTCACTCGTGAGAAACTCCATATCTTGCAATATGGAGTATCGGCAGCTTCAAACTTATTATTGGTCCGGGTTGGCATCGCCTCTCTCTCGGCCGCTCTCAGCCCCCTTGTATCATGGAGATCTCAACCTCTGCGCACCGTCGATCAAATTCCATCCAACCAATTCATATCACTATATTCATATTTGTGTAATCCAATTTTGTTCATTTTTAATGAATTTATTACGAAGTCGAATCATTTCACAATTCACTGGTACAATAATGAATAACGAAATTCTCCTGGTATGGGAATAATACCGAAGAAATAATCATGAAAGCCGGTGGAATGGTAACAATTAACTCTCAGCATTCCCGGTACTTCATAGTTACAGTTCCGTCGTGTTCGTGAGGTTGGTGGCGGTGGTACGAGTATAGCACTAGTGCGCGAGAGTGGTAGTTGCCAGGGGATACTGCCGAGAATCGTCCAAATAATACCTGTTAGCAGCGGCATGTGCTGCTGGAAAGTGGGTCTGGTTGCTGGTAGGGAGGATACGAGCTCCAGGTACATTGTAAAGCGAATTAGTGAGGAGGAAGACAGAGAGAAAGGCAGGTTGCTCGAGAGCATGAGCGTAAGTGAGCAAGAGGTATACCAGGGTGCACGTCCACTTATTAAATTTACTAACCTCAAATTCCAGCCTTCGTAGACGTGAAGGTGGTAGGATACGGTCCAATGTGAGAGAGAGAGACAGAAACAGAGTGAAGGAGGGAGAGGGACGAAACCGACCTAGGCGAGAGACCGCCCCCGCCCCTCCGGTGCGAGTAAAGATAGGATTTTCGTGAAGGTGGTTTGAGGGGCTGCGAGCTCGAGGGGTAGGTGACGGGGGGGTAGGTATAATATACAACTTCGGTACCACCAAATTCCCTCCTAAATACCCCGCCTAACTGGCTTACGGGGGGTACGTTTCTCGCGGGCACAGCCAGGAACAGCCTCGACACATATACAACCTATGCCCGACACATCCACGAGCAACCATCCCCGTGAGTACAACCAGAAGCATCCGAGATAGGCAACTATAGCTACGCGTACGTATGGTTACGGAGTCAGCCTTTCTCCGAGCTTACGGCATTCCCACACTTCCGTGTTAGTAGGGTTGGTAAAACCAGCCGAGGTACACGGCGAGAAGCGAGTCTGACCGATATTGCGCGGTAAATATCGCTAGAATTTGCCCCGGTCCGTACATAAATGTCCGTTACTACTTACTCGAACTTTCCACGAATGTATACGCCTGCCGGTGGTTCGAAAAGACGAGTCTCGGACACAATCGGACGATTTAATTCATATGGTCCGACGTAACTCAGTTTTATATGGAATACGTTTTTTTTGTTTCATGATCGTGAAAATATCTCGCAATAACCATAAAGGTCTCGTCGAGGGTTGAAAAATAAAGAATACCGCCAAGTAATAAACTCGGGTCATCCTTTTCCATTTTTGTTTTTTTGTGATTCCCTCTCATTTCATGGAGAATGGATCGTACAGGATATCTCGTATTTTTCGAAAGGAACGAAGCTCTGTTTCTCTCCCTCTCTCTCTCTTTCTCTCTCTCACACACACATGACCCGCAACCTCTCCAATCCCTTCCCCAACGTCTAGACGTAACGTCGATAAGCAGTTGAGGAGTCTCCGATCTTCGAATACCTACCACCATGTGGTAGTGGTAAAATCCTAGTACCTCACTATTCTCACAGCTCAGCACTGTAAAGTAGAGGGAGATCGAGAGAGAGAGAGAGAGAGAGAGAGAGCAGGAGTCTGCGTGACTAGCCGGGATGCGAAGATTCGATGTGGAAAAGGGACTTTGCCACGGAGTGAAGGAGCGTGGTGTACGAGAGAAACGAGAGGAGGGAATTCCCGGAAGAAGATGCGGGGTGGAAGGGGTCCCTATGGAACTCTGGCTTCTTCGATCTAGCTATACACATGGCTGTAAGGGTAGAGGGGGGAGGGGGTAGCTTTCTGGCTTGGTTCGCTTCCTCGCTGGATGGAGAGAATAAAGACGAGAGAGAAACTCGCGAGTGAAGAGACAATACAGTCGGCGGCAGACGCAGCAAATTGCCCGTTAATAATCCTCCACGAACCAACGACGACGACGACGACGACGACGACGACGACGATGACGACGACAACGACGGCGGCGAACGACGAGGGTTAGGGAGGTTCGTTTCGCATGTTCGTCCCGTTCGTGCGTGAGCGATTTAGACGACAGGACGAATAGCACATCAGAGCGTCGTTGAGAAGAGAAGAGACTGCGGGAGGGGGGGGGGGCGAGAGATGAAATATTCCTGTCTGATCCGAAGTAATTGCGACGAGGCGCCATCCCAGCATTTTTCTCTGAACCCACGATAAAGAAAAATTGTCGGGTCGTCCAGGTCTTTTTTGTACAAAGTAACAAAGAGAACAAAGAAGAAAAAACATGGGAATAAATGATCAACTCCGCGGAGTCGAGGATATTACCCGAAAGATTTCATCTTGAAGGTGTCACATTAAAATAACCGGATCGAAGAGTTTCACAAGCTTCTCCATCGCCGCAGCTCTTACGAGCCGCGTGCTTCGACACAACACGTGTAAGCCTCTGGTACGATTGGGGGGAAAATCGTGTAAACTCACATACGTGTCGACGCTTAGGCTCGTCGAGAAGACTCTCGCGGTCGTTGTACGAACTATGTAAGCGGGCTTTAAATTCTGCTACACAATTTAACATTGTATCGATCAGTCCGGGTTAACCTCTTCGGGGATATAGTCGTGTTCTTCCGTTGAAAACATCGTGTTCTCCAGAGTCCGTTACACCAAGTGGACAGGGACGGAGAAACCAAGTGTTCTATGGATTTTTCGTGCCAACGCCCTGAGGAATCTTGTGATCCACGAGAGTTCAGGTGGGATTGACGAAAGGGCGGGTATGGGGAAGAGCGAGAGAGAGAACAAGAGGAAACAGTCAGAATTCAAAGCGTAGCGCGTTTCACACGCAAACCCATTAAAGGAACAAGTGGTGGGAGGAATTGTTAACTTCGCTTTCTAGCTTTAAGACCTCCCCTCCGTCCTCTCCGGCACTTGGCACTTTGGTCTACGGAGGTACGAAACAGAGGCTGAGAAATGGGCTCGCGTCTAAAATGCCGGTATGCCCGAACGTTTAATCAACTTTAACGCAGTACAAGCCGACCGACCTCATCTTCCCACTTTCCTCGGCTAAGTTGACTCACCGCTAGGTACGAGTCCACCCAGACTGCAAAAGACGAATGCATGGAGGTGTAAACAGAAACCGGATTGTACCGTCAACCATCAGGACGTTACCTACGCTTTTCGAGGATTCTTTGACTCTCTTGACCCCAATCGGACATGGAAAATTCGTCGGATTCCTTCGACACGATTCCCGGTACGTGTCTCGTGGCGGGATCGAAAAACTTCTCTTTTGCCAACGCAGCGATCGAGGAGAAACGGAAACGTCGAGTTCTTCCGTACCGTGCGACATTTTGTCGCGCGCAACATCCCTCTGTCTCTCGTGCAAACACGCACGTACTCTTCTCTCCATACCCGGACGAACATCGACGGTTCTCGAGCTTTACGGCTGAACGAACTCCAGGACCCTGACTGCCACGACTCTAATTTGATTTCCAGCGTTTCCCAAAGAGATGCTTTGACCGACGTTTTTGATGGGACACTGCGATGGTGGAAATGGTATACTTATCACTCGCTCGAACGCGAATGAGTCATATGCGTGTTTCTGTGTAACGTCAAAATGCTCGGGAATGAAATTGTAACGAACGGACGCATCAAGGACCCTAGGGGTCGTTCCGTGTGGTGGACGAGGGACCGGCCGGCTAACCACCATTTAAATGAAATCCACTAGCACGTTTGCGAATAAGTCAAAACATTCCGTACTGGAAGAGGACTTTGCTTTGGAAAAAGGGAAAACTTCTGATGTTCTACTTCGACTCTTTCGCATTTTCGTAATCCTTCAATCGTTTTTTTTTCTTTTCCCATCTACGGTGAATCCTTATGTATAGTGTGGTCGGAAAATGATGGTAGGCTCGTTCGATTCAACCAACGTCATTGACCAGGTCCGTACCGAAACGAAGGGTTGACCACCCTCTCCGTCCCATTCACTATCCAACTCCGCCAGCTTGTTATCTCCGGCGTGCCAGATTACCAACGTCCTCACGATCGAGGAAAACCTCTCTCGTAGCGTCCGCAAATCTACCCTTTCTCGTTACTTCTCTCTCTCGGTCCCTCGCTCCACCGTATTCCGTCTCACCCTCGCGAGACGAGTCTATGGCTACGGCCGTGTCGTTTTCGTTTCTCCAGCTCTCGTTAGAGGTGAAAGAAGGTCGAGTTTCCTCTTTTCCGCCGGGCTCACTCTCCAGACCGGGAAAGTGGAGGAAGCGGGAAAGCAAAGTCACGTTCGTCAACCGCAGAGCCGGACGATTGCCCTTTCCTTTGAGGCGCTCTCGGGTCCAGTTTGGCTTTTTCTTCTTTTACATATATATATATATATATATTCACGCACTCTGTACCCGAGCTTCTCTTTTTTTCATATACTTTTACATAGGTACTTTGCAGTATATGCCCCTTCCGAGCTTTGTCCGTTTTATATTACACGCCCTCACTTATCTCGCTCCCATTCGTTGGAAAAAGACTACGTTTTTATCCCTACTTTTCTCCATCTGCATTTCTCGCGTGACATCGTTTTGCAAGCTCGACGAAGCTTTTTATCTTTTAACCCGGGCTTACCGTGCCGTTCACTTTTCCGTATACAGGTTCTTTGTCCCATCGTGACACACGAGTCATCCTCTATCCCCGTGTTCGTGCGACTGTCTCTTTCTCTCTCTTCTTCATTCTTGTCAAAACTGACCGCCCGCGTGATCCCCCAGCCTTTGAAGAGGCTACTCATACGCAGCGACGTTGAATATCACGAAGGGTGGAACCGACCGAGGGTCCATGATCCTTTTTATACAATTTTTTTTCTTTTTTTTTCGAAGGAAAGAAAATATCTGACCAGGGTAAATACGAGGTCAGGGGGGGTGGAGGCGGGGTTGAGTTGGTAGAGCTTTTCGTAATACTGCTGAGCCGGAGTATTTTCCTTTTGTTCGTTCCGTCTCTTTTGAGCTTGCCGCACGACAAAGATCCCTGTAACTCCTCGCTAGTCCGAATATCTTCTTTACATCCCTTTCTCCCGCGGGTACGTCTCGACGTAATAAATGTCGATACGGAGAATTTTGTACCCTGCGCCGTTTCGAGGCTGCCTGGATACCACAGCTTTTCCGAGACGTGAAAGTTGGATTCCCCCGGAATGGGAAAACCCTTACTTTGCATCTTAGGCCTCTCGCGCGTTCACCCTTACCACCCTCGCGATGTAAAATTTTCCGACGTTGTTCGAAGTATTCTAGCGAGACAGACGCCGCGTTTCGTCCCGGATTTTAACGAGGGGAAGATGCAAAACGTCTTGTCAATATAACCGAGCTCCTCTATACATATACTATAAGAGACAGTGACGCCCTATCTACGCGTCGTCGTCGTCGTCTCGGGCAACCATGATGGGTGAACCCGTAGACTCTGCGCTGATCAGACGACCACGTTTCTCGATAAGTCGACGCTCGAATAGACGAACGAGGGAACATTATTTCGTGCATTCGAGATACGTAACAGGGTGGGGGAGGGGAGAACAAGTAATAGGAAATTTGCGTCTCGGTCCTTAACAACCCTCTGATGAGCCACCCCTCGAGAGTGTTAGTGCGTGACAGAGAAAGAGAGAAAGAGAGAAAGAGATGTCTCTCCCCTATATTTAACGAGGTATATAGGGAATGCCCAGCATCTCGTCAATCGAGTCCTCGAGACTGAGGGTGAGAAACGCGGACCCCGAAGTGGATACAGCCTATTAGCGATCCCAGCGTGATATCGACGCTGCCTCCTGTTCTTATCGATCCCCACTTTCTCGTCTACGAGGGGTGATATTATCTCCATGTTATTCACTCTGTTGCAAAAAAAAAGAGGAGGGACGGATGAGAAAGAAAAAAAAACACATATCGAGCGAACGGCTTGATAGAAACGGAGTCTTAATTTCCGGGACGTCGCGTCCGTCGTACAAGAACGCATTTGGCGTCGAGTCGTGCTCGTCGTGCAGTCTTCTACGGTCCAACGTGTATTCGTGTATATATATATATATATATATGACACGTATCTAACGCCAAAGACCTCTCGACCTCTCTTCAGGCATTCATGCGCAGTTACGATTCATAACTTTCTTTTTTGTTGGCCGGTACGTACCGCAAGGGAATGTGGATGAGCAAGCTGAAGTGGCGAGAAGGGCGTGAGGAAGGGAGAGAGGAAAATGCGAAGGCAAAAAAAAGGGAGATGAAGGCATCGGGTTTGATATGGAGATGGAGACTCGAGGGTGAGTGTGCGCGCGCTGGACGAGTGTGGAGAGAGGCCGCGAGGCAAGAGCTTCTTTCCGAGCACTCTGTCCCTTTTTTATCTTTTCTCGCTCTGTACCTCTTTTCACTCCTATTTACTTTCTCTCATTTCACGTACAAATTTCACATACCTAGACATACATGTGAAAACACACACCCTTGTCACGAAGCCTTTCCACTCACTCTCTGCTCTTTCTCTCACTTTCTCCAATCTCACTCTAGTTTTTCTTATCTTACCTTGCGCTACTCTCTCTCTCTCTCTCTCTCTTTCGGTGTTCATTTTCGTGCGTCGACTTCTCATCTCGGATTTTTCATCCGTGCCGCACACACACGCGAGCTCCTAAAACATTCGCCCCGGCGAGCTGTTATTTACTCGCTCGCTTCCCCGAGACTTCCGGCTGTGCCAAGGAGTGAGGAGAAGAGAAAAAAAACAGATTGCAAGCTTTCGAGGGCCGAGGGGACTCTGGCGCGGAGTAGAATCTAGTCATGAGGGGGTGCTGACACCCTCTCCTCGCTATATAAGGAAGAGCCGCCGTATGCCTCTGCCAAAATATTCTTATTTCATTCTCTCTCTCTCCCTAGGTTCTTCTCCCGGACGCTCGACATTCTCATTTATTTTCTAGCAGTTCGCACATCTCGGCATTTTTTGGCTCTCGTTCTCACGGGCGAAACAAAAATTGCAACGTCGTGAACATTCTCTGACGGAGCAACGAACGTCTCGTTCCTGTTCGTTATATTATATAAATTTTGTTTTAAACACACACAATCGTCATTTTATTCTCATACGCAATTTTTTCGTTTTGTTTAAATTACCTTCGATCTTTATTCACGACGATATTCTATATTTTTTGTGTGTGTGTTTTATAACGAAACGCCGCGCCTCTCGTAGTTTTCCCAGTTCGATACTTTCGTGAATTATACGGAGATACGGCGAGAGTTCTCGATCTCTCATTGAATAATGTCGAGCCGACGCTCGAGGAGAGCAAACGATAGAGACAATGCTAGATAACTGCCTTTACTTTCAAGATATACCCTCCGTGCACCTCGCTCATTGGTAGAAACAAGGAGTCTCGTTAATCGTGAGTTTCTCGTATAGACCCAGCCCCCCCCCCCTCCCTCCCCACCTCTCCCGTGATGCCGCGAGTCAGAGATGCTTCTGAATGCACTCGTCGAGACTCAAGGATCGGGCGAAACAGAGCCGTGCCTCTCCAACTACCGACAGAAGAACACCACCGCCATAGTCCGTGGTAGACATTGAGAATTATTCTCGAACGTAGTCGAGGGGTATAATGCCATACCAAGAAAGAAAGAGAGAGAGAGAGAGAGAGAGAGAGAGAGAGAGAGAGAGAGAGAGAGAGAGAGAGCGAGCGAGGCCGCCCATTATTTCGTTTGCCAGCACCACCGCTCGCGTTTCACCCGCTACACTTCCACTCGGATAATAGCTTTTACCCCTCTTTCGTTTTCTTCGTATCGATATATACAAAACTTCGTCCTATCTCTCTCTTTCCTCGCCTCGCTATCATCGTGTCTGCGGCCAAGGTTGGAAAACTCTCTTCTCCCACGTTCTCCTGCCTCCGGTCTGTCTATCGGATTTCTATCGGATTTCTTTTCAGCCCAGCTTAATCGAGTAACGAACGATACACAAGCTAGTAACTCTAATAATTGGTGCTTATCCGTCGTCTCGCCGAACCCGGATCTTCCTTTTTTTACCCTCTTCGTCCTCGACCAGCGCCTCGATTCTCGCTTTCTTCCACAATTTACTTTTCTCATCCCTTGCTTGTCGCAAGAATCAACGGGGGTATTAGCCGCACGTAGCAGACACCGTGTTTATATATGCGTTATTAACGAACGTATAAAATCGTCATATGTCGTTTTATCACGACGAAAATGTAATTGAATCGATAATCGAGAGGAAGGATAGATTCGTGCTTGAAAATGCGTTATGAAAAATAGAAAAATTTGGAAGCGAGGATGCGTATCCGGTTTAAACAAGATATTATTTTCGAACACTTGTTAGCTGGTTAGCGATAAAATTGAATCGAGGACAACTATCGTCTCGATCAATAGTTCAGCTTGGCGTGTTATTATAGATCTCGTCGTCGTGGTCACGAGCGAAATAGCGTTTTCCTTACCCCGGTGTAGGGGAGAACGGCTTTCTTGCTCATGGTGTGTGCGGTTGGGTAACTTTATCCCCACGACGATATCGGCACATCGTCCGATAACGAGAAAGCGGAAGCTGGAAGGATCAAAAGAGCAAGAGAGAAAAGGAGAAAGAGAGAGAGAGAGAGAGAGAGAGAGAGAGGCTAACGGCGACCTACTCGCCATAATAATAACGATGATAATAATGATAATGCTGAATTGAGGATATAAGTTATCCCTCGGTTGGGAAATCTCCACTCTTTTCTCCCTTTTCCCCTCATTTCTCCCCTATCTTTCTTTCCCTTTTCAAAACCACCTTCATCTTTTTCTCTGTCTCACCAGCTCGCTTCGAGTCTCAGCCACCAACAGATGGAACTTCACAACAACAAACGGCTCGAGGGCCGGTACTCCAGTTAAGTTTTAAGTGGAAACTTTAGCTTAACTCGGCAAGGAAAGAGCCCGTGACATTTTCATGGCGGAAGAAAGTAGGAGGGATGGTTGTACGCCCACGGTATCCTATATGTATACAGCTCGTTCCGTCGTTAACCAACGAACCATTCAACGCAAAAATTCTTCATTCCTCATTTATTACTTATTATTTTAATTGCATAAAATATTCAAAATATCACGTGTTTATTGAACTTTCGGCTTATCAATATTTTAATCTAAATTATCAAGGAACTGACGAGATCGAAGAACGGCCGAGCGATATTAAATTTTGGCGTGAGTTAAAGCGTGATTCGGTGGGTTAATGATAGAACGACCCGTATATTAATCTCGTTCCGTATCTCTCTCGATCTTCTTCGCTTCACCTCGCTCTTGCGTTATTCAGCTTCTCACTTCGTCCCTTCAAGGGTGGTTGTACTTAGGCAACATTTCTTCGAGACGAATGCCAGCATCGTCTCCCTCTGTCTCGGTCTTTCCAACTTATTATCTCTTCGCGACAAAATTCTCATGCAAATTTCAATTATACCGACCAACGCGCGCGCGCGCGCCTCGTCGAGAAAACTCTCCACCGCGTAAACTCGTTTAATCTCTTACCATCGGATTGAATTAATTTCGATAAAAATTAAAAAAAAAAAAGAGAGAGTCTGCAGGTGAACGATAAATTCTATCGTAATTTCGATAAAATCACGTTATCGATATCTCTCTTTCTAAATAATCGAATTTCATTCTCCCGTCGTACCGACGCGCGTGACTAATAATTCAATTCCCCGTGACATAATTCACCCGTACATTGGCTCGTGAGCTAATCATCCCTTCAACCTCGTACATCTGGCACTGTACGCCATCCTGGGCCTCTCGCGCACGGTTACCTCGCTACGACCACCGAGAGAGAAGTGTCAGCGACGATATACACATACGTCTATGTATAATACACAGTTAGGTAAGACTTTGCAGACGCGACACCTGTTTCCCTTGCACACTTCTGCCACTGACGGGGCAGATCCGTTTGTTACACCGTACGAGATCGTACGTTACAACGACCTTATATATATATATATACATACATAGAGGGATAACGTATAGTCAAGACTGAAATTGTAACTCCTTGGCAGCTGGAAAGGGGGTGATGGGGGGAGGGAGGTGCACGTAGTGCGCATAACATTTCT
This sequence comes from Netelia virgata, assembly GCA_951802705.1. Classification (NCBI taxonomy): domain Eukaryota; kingdom Metazoa; phylum Arthropoda; class Insecta; order Hymenoptera; family Ichneumonidae; genus Netelia; species Netelia virgata. The sequence continues at coordinate 41,326,010 of OX637864.1, read as the reverse complement.
CTAGCCTCTGCTGTGCACACTGCTATATAACTGGATACAGTGGACAGGGCTACGTAGCGTGTCGCAAAATTATGGCAGAGATTAGTCGACGGGAGTAACGTCGTCCACGTTTCCGTCGTACGAGAGACAGTCGTAGACACGCAGCGAGAACTCGAAACTATTAAGTAATCTTATTGTCGAGTTTGCCGATCGTATTTTCATCCGTGAACGAGCTAAACGCTTTTCCATCGACGAAAATTTTCCACGTGTCGCCCGCCTACCGACAGTCGCTATTCTCGGAAAAACGGATATACCGAGTCCATCGACTTCTTGCAAAGCGGACTACTGTTTAGTCTGGTCTGTCGTGCGAGAAGCGAACGATCGACCGGTGTTATCGGAAATACCGGCGATGAACAATGGAGGGCGACGAGAGACGTTTAGCCGACGTTTCGATTGTCTGTGTTTCTTTCGGTTTATTGATTTAGACGAAATGTAAATTCTTGGGAAAATATCGATCGGGGAGATTATTCGCGTCGATTGAACGGTTGCGTCATGAACACATCGGTAGGAACGATCTCGTTCGAACGAATATCGGTGAGACGATGGACGCAATAAGCGAGAAATTGAAAGGCTATCTCTCCGCGAGATATCCGTGGATCTCTATACGAGAGAATACCGTATTACTTGGACGGTTTATTCGTGCGTCCCGAATTTCGATTTGCTCTCTCTCTCTCTCTCTCTCTCTCTCTCTTTGCAAACCCTACGGAGCTAGGGGTTCGGCCTGTATGGCAGGTGTAACCCTCGCGAACGTTTCACCCCGGATCAGCGAGTAATGTCTGTAGCAAATCCTCACGAAGATATACGAGGGTTCTCCAGGGTGTAATCGTGAGATCCGACCACCCCTTGGCGCGAAATCGAGCCTCGCCATTATTTGTTTACGCACGTCTCCCCCTTCTCTCTCTCTCTCTCTCTCTCTCTCTCTCTTTCATACGACCATAAGCTCGCACCCTTTCTTGCCTCGATCGACTCTCGATCGATATCTTCTCGGACGTGTCGGAAAAATAAGGATGAAACGACCCTTTTTCTCCCCCGGGCGAACTGAAGTATATTACTTCGTTTGATAACTGCAACAATATTGTTTTAGTATCGATGACTTTCATCCCCTACTTTCTTTTTTTTATTTATTTTATATCCGACGCATCACCCTTGGAACGATCGTTTCCTGTGTACAAAAATCTACGAACGACCTTAGTATCGAGATCCTGCGCAGTTAACTTTGTCAGTTTGTTTCGTCATTCGCAAAAAAATTGACCGAAAACTCTCCGATCTCCGACGAAGGAAAAACGCGACTCTGTTCCAACAACTTGTTGATCGCAACTACACAGGATTCCTCTCCACTGTTTTCTCTTTTGATACGAACTAACCCAACCGTGGCAATCTTCTCTGGCCGCCGGTAAATATTTAGCATCGACAAAGTTTTTGCGCGCAAGCACGAATCTCTATAATGCGCTTGGGTCGTTGGAATGAAGCGAAACACACAGAGAGAGAGAGAGAGAGAGAGATAAAAAAAAGCACAATGATAAGTTCCGGGCAAGGGTGAATTGCACATAGTAACTGAAGGAGGCAATATCTTACAACACACCCCTCCTCGAGAAGAGTGGCGTCTTCGTATAAGTATATACTTGTCCAAGAGTACTCGGGCGTCTGGTATAAACCTTCCCGAGCCTCTCTCTCTCTCTCTCTCTCTCTCTCTCTGCCCTCGTTCTACGTTCCTTTGTGTACTCGAGCCACCCTGCTATATGCATATAGTTTAACATCAAAGTTTTAATAATATTAATATTAAAGCCGCTTAATAGTAAGGCACGGGGGTTTTGGTTCTTACACGAACACCAGACCGGGCACGTTGCCTTTCTCGAGATGAATGCCGCATGGTTTCCCGCTCCCGTTGCTTGTACACCCGTACAAGCGAGAGGATGGAAATTCTCTCGAGAAACGAAACACTGTTAACCAACCGGGGTCTTCTCCTCCGCTAACTAATCCAATTTTCACAAGAAAGCTTTGAGCAACACGACCGGATATCCCAAGTACAACAGAAATTCCGGTGCATCGCGGACATACGTCGCGCACTTTGTTCGTACGCGTTCGCATCCGTTGAGACTTCGTACACGTCGTGTTGTAAACTACCAGCTGTCTATATGACGTAAAATATATTTTCTTGTGATCAAACGTTTGGAGAACAAAAATTAATTGATAATTATAAATAATATTTTACATTTTGTTTAAAGTTGTTTGTCTGAAAATCTTGCTTTATTCCCAACTTTTCAACCTTCGAAATACCGTCCGTTTCGTCATACTATGATTTTTTAATGATTTTTCCCGAAATTTTTTAAGTCCCATACACGAACTTCGCAAAATTTTCTATACATATACAGGATTCGCGTGACACTGTCGTTCTTTTTTTGTTGTTTTTTTCGTTCCCCTTTATTCTCGCATATCAAGAAAAAGCTATCTCGCTCATCCCGTCATTCGTGAACGTTCGTCCCGTGCGCCAGGATATTTATCGCTTTATTTTTCCATCGATTTTCCACCGAGCTGGAGCGAGCTGGTCCATCGCGATAACACCAACGACAAATAGGAATCTTATCGGCGCGGGGGGGTATACGTATATAGTTTTGAAGCAAGCCACGGAGCATTGGCAGCGTGCAGGTGCTTTTTCTGGCTGGCTGACTGGACTCCAGCATCGCTAGCATACTCCCGAGACCCAGAGAGACCCAGAGAGACGACGACGACGACGACGACGACGACGACGAACCGCTTATCCAGCGAAGCGTTCTCTCCTTTGGATATTATCCCGCCACCGAGCCGAAAGCACACACAGAGACACACGGAGTTTCACCCATCCCCACCTTAAGGAAAATCCATCTTTTACGCTCGCGGAATACCAATGACGTAAGCCGAGAACGGATAAAACTGTGTATCGGAGATATAGTCGGTGGCCTCTCTCTCTCTCTCTCTCTCTCTCTTCCCACCCCCTCTATCTCTATCTCTCTCTCTCTCGCTCTCGCTCGCTCGTTCTCTCTGTCTCTGCGAGCCACCAACCGCCTGGGAAAGCCCTCTGGCATAACCGGCCGAGCGACCCCTCGCTCTTTCTCTCTCTCTCTCTCTCTTTCTCTTCCCTTCCTTGCAAGCTTTGCTAAAACCTTACGAAAGAAAAAGATACACCCCTCTGCACAATTTTTATGGAATTTCCTTCCTCCTGGTTGCCGCGACGTTCAGCTTTACCCCTCAGGCTCGAATGCACCCCCTTCCATCCCTCTGTTATATTTGCAACCACGAAGATACTCATGCGTCGCTATAACCAACGTCGAATATCAAGTTCCACCTTAACCGTATTTACATTTTCCCCTTCTTTTTCTCTATTTTTGTTTTCCTTTTTTTACCCGAAAAAGAATCGAACACGTGTGTTTTGTCCAACCATCCGGTTCCGGAAGTATTTCAAGATTGTCCTCGTGGTTTTTTTCCCGTACACGAGATTCGACGAGATTTTGGCACGATCGAAAATGCCATAAGCTTTTTTCTCATTTCGACGTTTACTGCCCACCGTCTGGAAACCGATTTTGTCGGAAAATACTCGAAGGCACGAGCAGCAATACGGACCGCGCGTCGTTCTGTAGGTACCAGGGAGAGAAATCGAGAGAGTGGATGGCGCAGCGTTTCGGGAAAACATGCTCGCCCACCGTCTGGGACCGATTCGTCATATTCCACGTACGAGTAAAACCGACACAAGTCTACGATTGGAAACGATACTCTTGGGTGTACTGTCCTCGGGGTCGAAACGTGTACGTCACGTTATAGCGGACGATATCAGCCCGAGAGGGGATCATCGCGGAAAGGACAAACGCGCTGGGTTCCTCGTGACGCTGATAAAGCCGCGAGCGAAGATCGCGAAACGTTTTCCACTCGTGCAGAAACGCGGGCTTGTTTCGTTCGACCCCGTTGCACCGAAGAGAGACGGTATCGTTCCTCGATCCTGTACAGAGAACGTACCTACTCGTGTGCCGATGGTACGAAGAAAGGTGACCCTGGTGGTCGAGCCATTTGTATCGATGAGAATAGGGGAGGGTTGGAGAGGGATAGGGGCAGTTTTCGAATCGAGCCGAGCGATATGAAAGCTCGCTCGAACAGAGAACCTGCGGAGAGAATCCCTACGGCGCGTTACCTCGAGGGCCCGTGTTCCGTTAGATTTCCCCGTGGACTCTAATCACGCGAACGGGCTCAGGTATTAGTCGGGGCAGAGCCATGAGGCGGTGGGTACTCTCTCTTGCTCGTGCTCCTTCTCCTGCTGCTGCTGCTGCTGCTGCTGCTGGTGGTGGTGCTGGCTATCGGCCTAACAGCCTCGATCGGCCAACAGCGATATGTCTCTGGCTTGTTCGACACGCCGGGATATATTCTCTCTCTCTCTCTCTCTCTCTCGTCGTTCTTCGTGTTATACCGCATATACGCCTAGAACTCTCCGGCGTCTGTCGTAACGATCGCGATGACAAAGAGAACATCGTCGCTGGTTCCCTACCACGTACGTGTACGATACGTTCACTGTGTCATGCGGCTCCTGTTTTGTTCCAACTATTGGACAATGTACCACACGCGACCAATGATAAAATCCATCGAGGTCGGTCCGTTATATGATAAGACAATTTTGTAAACGAATGGATATATTCGTGCAAGAGACCTCGGAGGGATAGAAATATATTCGTCAGAATTTTGCGTATTACCTTCGTTGACGCGTTGTGTCACGGGGAATTCAACGGATTCGATGAATCTGTTGGTACGAGCTTGTACCACGAGAGATTCGCATTAGCTAGAAAATACGGTCGATCGCGCGATAACGACGTTATTCGCAGCGTCTTCCATTACGTCGCGTTATACGGGCCGCGCACACGAAGAATGAAGATATGCTAATGCAACCATCTTGGAGTCGTGAGAATCTGTGCACACACGGGGTTGGGACGAACACGAGGGTGCACGTGAATAACGACGCGCGAGGATAAGGAAGCGAGAAATTCTCAGGTGACTTACAGTCAATGCAATTCCGATTGGTAGTCATGGAAAAGCGATGAATGGTTTTCCGCGCCGGCCTACAAACTTGACGGCGGGAGCGAGGAGGAGTGGGGGAGGGCTCTTCGAGCATCAATCGAGATATAGATCGGTGTCCAATTAGGGATAACTACGTCGTCGATTGAAAATATACGGTAATGACGAACGCGTACCTCGCCTCGAAGTCGCTCCACAGTTGGAAAATGAGGTTGGCGAAACGACGTGCCGATAATCGATAAAATACAATATTTCCTGAAAAATAAAGGAATTATCGTTGAAAAAAACGTGAAGAGGTTCTCGAATAGAGAATGTGTAAACATCAACAAAATAGAAGAAAACAAGCAACGAGCGAAAGAAAATTGAGAATCGGGGGAAAGATCGTTGGTGGTATAACCGACGATAAGTCGATCGAAGGAAATCCGTGCACGTTCCGAGAACTACGTTACACGCCCGAACAAATATCTGATCATGCCCCCCGGCCAATAAATCAATGGCTCGCATCGCGATTTTCGTATAAAAAAAAAAAAAAAACCGTGGATAATCATGAGAAATTCTCAAAGCGAAAAAAATCGACTAATCGCCCGGAAGTTTAAAAAACGACATGTTACGATACAGCTCGGTTATTCATGCATGAATTTTTTTTTTGTGCGCCACTCGAAATGAACTTAGGTGGTCGAAATATAATGTAAAAAATGGAGAAGGGGCTTCGCGCGATATCCGCAAGAATAAAATCTGCATGCGGGAGCTTTGTACGTAAACGTCGGTGTCGGAGAGAACGAGAGAAAAAGAGAGAGAGAGAGAGCTGGTGGAGCTAGAAAGAGAGTGAGAAAGACTCTCACTCTCTTTCTAGCTAGAGGGGAAAAAGGAAGTCGAGCAAATATCGTTTCGGCGATGTAAAAGAGTCCGGTGGACCGAGAAGCTCTTGAGGTCGAACGAGCCCGTGGGGATTCACGGGTAAAGAACGTGAGGAGGGTGCTGGTCGTACGGCTAACGTGTGCTCGAGGAGTCTGGGCCCAGCGGATAAGAAAAAGCCAGAGCGTAGTACGGGGGACGGTTATAAAGGGAAAGGTAGAAGAGAGAAACCGAGGGGGAAAACAAAGAAAAAAAAAAAACGAAAAAAAAAAAAAAATCCGTGTAAGAGCCCTAAACCGTGGCTCGACTAACCTACCTAACTAGTAACACCCTCGCCACGAATAAATCGGCTTCCGTTTCACTTACTACCCCCCAAAGAACAGCTCCCCCTCCTCACCCTTTTTATATATTTATTATTTATTTTTTTTCCTCCAATATATACGTTCTTCTCCGTTCGTCCCTCGCGGCCGTTGGTTGACACGTTCGATAACCGCAACATCCATTTTATTCTCATTTCGTATGCGTGTACGTGGCGAAAAAAAAAACAAACAAAAAAACAACCAGGGCGAGAAATCCAGAGAGACTCGTGTTTAACGAGTCGAACCCGTCGAGTATAAAGTAACCAGGATTTTTTGTTTGTTTTATTCAATTTATGAATAAAGCACGTCCGAATGACGGCTGAATAAACTGAAATTGATATTTAAGCGCGAAATGATGAATTCATTTGCGGTGATATCCGGAACTCAATGACGAAATGATTGGTGCTGTGTTGCAGCTGATGCAAGAACGCCCTCTCTCTGTCTCTCTCTCTCTCTCTCTCTCTCTGTGACCTAGTACCCGTAAACCTCATCAGTTGCAAGCACGAGAACTTCGCATATACATATATATATATATAATATATATATAATATATTGCGTGAGCACACGGGATACACGATATCCGGGAATAGTGTACATGAATCAAGTATAGTGTACGCAACGAGGCAGATATGTCTATACGTATATATAGTGAGCCAGAGTAGACGAAGCATTTCGCGTCGGTTCCGCGCTCACCGATTCATCAACGTTCCAGACCCCGGAGTACAACGATTCGTCAATTTCACGAGACGTACACGCTCGATGCACCGGACGACTCGTAGCTAATATCCGGAGACTTTCCCTGCACTACCCTCCCTCGTTCTCTCAGTCTCCCTTACGATCCCAGAGATCGTAACTTCCGCGGGAGGCGAAAGTCTTGGACGACGGTGTCGAGACCGGAAACTACGTTGTGGCTACCACTACGACCGAAGCTATCCCCTGCAATCCTCGCTCTATATAACCAACCCCCTCTCTGTCTGCGTTTTTTTTTTATTCTCTCACTAACTCTCTCTCTATTCTGTGCAGGGATGAAAACTCGATAAACTTTTCTCAGCGACGTTTCGCAACGTCGAGCGCGAGAGACATTTACGACATCGTTGAAATGAAAATATTAAAAATAATGATTTTTTTTAATCACTTACGAAAAATAGGATTTTTGTTTTTTTTTGTTCTGCTATTAGTCATAATTATACTGTGGTAGCAAATTGGTATACGTGGTCTCGCGGAAGGGAGTGAGACACGACACAGCTTTTCGCGGCAGGATTCTGTATTTTCCTCGGGTGGAGAGAGATAATTTAGTGGCTTTCGCGGCTGGTTGACTGATCATGGAGGTCGAGGACGGCGTAGTGAACTCGAGACAAATTTGTCGCGATTATATATTTTCAGACCACGATGATAGGGAGCGCGTGGCCGGTATAGATGTACATACATACAGATACACACACACACACACATATATAAAGAAGAGATCACAAGCGCCTTTTGGGTGGGACGGTTAAAATGGAGTTGGCTAAAATGGGGTTGATGGCCAAGGGAAGGTGGTCCGGGACAGCAGAGGGTAGAGAGAGGGAGCGTTGGCACCTCGACGAATGGGGCCATTTGTAGACACGAGTATTACAGCCGGTGCCAGCACACGAGCCCCGTCGTACCCCGTCTCTCTCTCTCTCTCTCTCTCTCTCTCTCTCTCTCTCTCTCTCTCTCTCTCTCTCTCTCTCTCTCTCTCTCTCTCTCTCTCTCTTGCAATGGCTGCTTTTCCTTCGGGGCAGGGGTTAGATCGCTCAGTGTGATTTAAAGGTCTATCGGGCGATGATGTCTCGAGATTAGTTACCGACCCGAACATAATTTCTAGACCGTACCGACATCATTCGGGAAAGAGACTCACCCTCTCTTTCTCTCTCGCTCTTCGTGGGATCGTGTGAAACGCATCGCGAATCCCTTGAGAGAGAGGGACTCCCTGTAGATTTTCCAGAGAGATACCGTATGTTCTATATATTCTCTCACTTTTGCCGATCGATTCGCGTGAACATCGTATGTCTTTACCAGACGTGTACTAAGGGAGTTGAAAAATCATTAATATTAATTAAAATAGAACAATCTGTAATGAAAAAATTACGATTGAAAAAAATGTTAATTAATATTTTCACGGTTTATTGAGAGTTTCTTTTAAAATGTTTCAAACAGCAACACGTACAAAGCCACGGAAAATTCTCTTTGTGCTCGTTTTACATTTTACGAAGACGCGAAATTCTCAAGAATATTATTTTACACAGAATCTCGTAATTACTTTCTCGCCTATGAATACGGCAAACTAAAAAGCAAAATCAGCCAGTAATGAAGCCAAGGTGTGTATGAATACGTGTGTGTGTGTATTCATGCAAGCTCACTATAATATTCACTGTAATATTTCCATACAGGGCTGAAGAACTTTCGGTAACTCCCGCCGTTAAATTATCGATTTCATGCCTTAGCCACGAGACGAACCCATACAGATTTTAGTATCGAGCTACTTTCCCTCGAGCTGGAAATTCTCGATAAACTCGCGGAAAATGATATCCCGCGAATATTCGACGAAAACATTGCCGCGTGATATGTTCAAAGATATCGATTACCATAGAAAATAATAATAATAATAATAATAATAATTCTAACAAAACTGACCAACAATTTGTTCGATCTATTTTCCAGGATGTTGCTTCGTGACCTTTTATACGAGAAAAGCCGCCCTCATAGCCCAGAACGCGCTCCACAATGTGAAGACCTTTCCCGGGGTGAGTGATAAAAAAAACATCAAATAAAAGTAGTTATATGTATATATATATATTTGTAAAAGAAAACAGTAGGCAAAGTGGATGAGAGAACTCGAGACGGAGGTACTTTTTCTAGCGACCGTCGCAGGTAAAGATTCAAGACAGTGAAGATGCGAACGAGTTTTGCATCTGAAGCCTGAAACAGTTTTTTCCAAGAACCAACCCTCCTTTTCTCTCTCTCGTTCTCTCTCTCTTTCAAGAATTTCTTTGATAACGGAGTCCAAGCTATATATATGCAGACATAGAGAGAGAGAGAGAGAGAGAGTGCTGCTAGAGTAGGGAAGGTTCTCGAGAGTCGTAACGATAAACTTCCTCACGAGAGTATATGACGAGTATATAACGTCCCACTTATTCGCGCCAGAAGGTGACGCTTTCGAAAGTTTTGCATGCGCACCTAGACAGATGAATATATATATATATATATATATATATATATTCGTATATAAGTATAAGGGTCGCAACGGTGTGCGAGCAAATATTTGTCGGTTCGAAAGTTTTTTAATCACTCAACTTCCGCCAACCGCACACTTTACGCGTTCGCGTTTCTCTCTCTCTCTCTCCCCCCGCTTCGAAGAAAAGAGAGCTGCTGCTCTGCTTTTCTCGGCCTGGCTCTCTCGCCGGTACGTCTCGAAAGAAATTATTCCATGAAATTTAACAACCGTAAAATCTGTTCGTGAAATGCTCGATTGACCTGATTCGCTAAATAATTTATTACGCGGCAATTTAATTTAAAAGGAAAAAAAGAAAGCCCGGCAATATTTGACGATTCGATAATCGGGGTGAATATTTTCTTCTTCGAATTAATCGACTCGTTCATCGACGCGATTACAATGTCTATTAATTTTAATTCTCATTATCATTTTATTTTGTCGATGACGTAAAGTCAATACGCGAGACTCGTTCACAAAATCATTTGGGAATCTTTGCCCTCATCCCGCGTTACCATTCGATTAATCACATTAATCACTTGCTCCCTCTCTCTTTCTCTCTCTCTCCCCCTTTCTTATCGACGTCGAAATACCAAGCGTCGAAAATCTATAATAGAGTATACATCGACGTACACAGCGAAGAGAGAGACTGGAGGGAGATGATATCGCACGATAATTGCTCGCCCTGTACACTGGTACGAGATGGTGGCCCTCTCGATGGTGGAACTTTCCGCGTAATTGCGAGACGTCATTACGAGCGTTTAAACGATTCTAATGGATAAGCGATCGCGAGGCGCTTCTCTCAGCCCGTTCACCAGTTTCTCACGATATTCGCGCGCACCGTTATTATCCGCGAGGGTAACGAAGAACCATCACCACCACCAACACCAACACCAACCACCAACCACCGCGTACCAAGTCGTCTTATTGAGTCCGAGACGTACGCTCGCAAATTGAAGCAATTATTGTCTGCTCGTGATTGGGCTCAACTTCCCGGAGAAATTATCGTTCACAACTTCGTTAATCGTCTCAACAATTTTTTCCACCGTTGATACACCATTATGATTATTGACCGTTTTGATATTACGAATTCCTAAATCAAGGCGAAAATTCGCGTTTTATTTGTGCTTTAGAAAACTCATTAAATAAAAATAAGGAAGATATCGTAAGGTAAAACAACGATGTAAGAAGATAATGAATAAAATCCCAAAGTGCTCGAGGAAACGTCGTATGGAAGGCGTAATCTCTCTCTCTCTCCCTCTACATATATATATATATATATATATATATATATATATTAGTGACGTCGTAAAAGCGTTCCGACTTAATCCATCGAGTGCGTCGCAGAGCGAACAAGGCTTTTGCGCGAGAAAGCTCGAAGCTTGGAAGGTCAGCCGCTCGACGCCGCCACTGCCTTGCCGCTTAAGCTCCACGGGATATTTATTGTCTCACAAATTACTCCCCGAGGAGGTTGTAGCAGCGAAGCGTGGCTCGACCGAGCGCTCTCTCTCCTCCTCTCCCTTTCTCTCTCTCTCTCACTCACACGCTCACTCGAAGCTCCCTCGACGTCGTACTCGTCGTCGTCTTCGTCGTCGTCGTCGTCGTCGTCGTCGTCGTCGTCGTCGTCGTCGTCGTGTCGTGTGCGGCACGTATAACTACTACGAGGCCGCACTCGGCGTGCACCCGCTCTGAACGGATGAGACACGGCTTTAAACTCTGCCGGACCGTTCGCCTCGTTTGTTCACGAAACTAGAGACTCCACGCAGAACCGACAACAAACGTTTCTTTTTTCTTCCCCACTTTTTGTTTTTTAAGGTTCTTTATGTCCTGCCTACGTCGAGGATTATGTTCAATAATTCATTACGATTAGTCTTTCGCGATGGAGAGTCGACCCGAAAGCGCGTCTGAATACTACCCCACTGTTACGGTCTACGACAATAATCCTCGTAAATAAAACACATTTCTCTTGGTCCGATTTGTTTTATTTTTGTTGCTTTTTTCTTTTTGTTTCAAGTAAAATCCCACGTAGCGAGATAAATTATTTGTCAGATTCGAAATTGATCGAGCCGAAGCTCGATGCAAAAAAGAACAATATTTTTAGTAAGCTTGTGTCGTTGATGTTCAAATGAAAAAAACGTGTCAGCTTGTACGAGACCTATGGAACAGAAGAGGGTGCGCGAATAAAGCGGAGACGACAGCAGGAACGCCAGCTGTACAAAACGATCTTGACGCTTTCGCAAGTGTCTCTCGGTAATTAGTTTGTAGAAAATTAGATTGTAGCGAGATGTATTACCACAACGTGTAAGTACACGAACACACAGACACAGATCTCGATCGGGAGTAACTGGGAAGGGAAAGATAGACTAATGACAAATCCCTCAAGTTGACAGAACGATAGAGCTGGCTAAAAGAAAATCGGAAAAAAAATATTCTAATCTTTTTTTTTGAATTCGTTCTACCCCAAAAAAAATATTCAAAAACGTGTAACAAAGTGAGAAAGGACGACAGAGCGAGAGAGAAAGGGAGAATACTAAGGTCCGTTGCCTCTCGACCAGATTACCTTTCATAATTGAATCGCTAATTTCACAAGGGACAGGAGTGCAATGGGGTTGGAATATTAACAGCGAGAGAGAAAGGGAGATAGAGATAGAGATAGACTGAGGAGAAACGGACTCCAGCGATGACAGCAACTTTGAGGGTGAAGCGAGACCACGCGTATCTTTCGAGGGGACAAGAGGTGGAGGACGTGCTAGGGGATGAAAATAGCCGTAGGAATGAGAGATTTCGGTCTCTCACTCACCGACGGACTCTCGCGGTGACAGCAACTTTAGGGGTGAAAGCAGAGGAGAGGGGGGGAAAAAGGGTCGGAGAGGGGGTGGCTATGAAAGTGGATTCGCCGAGGCTTAGAACGATATTACCATTCATTTGAAAGGGTGCAAATCCGTAGCCACTATCTCACGTATAATTAAGCAAAACAAAAAGTATATACACGAATATCCAACAAGAGGGACCGACGAGTTAAGGGGTTGAAGGATAAAGAACGTCAGGACCGAGTAGACAGAAAAAATCTAAAGCGTCGAACGTTCTCGAAGCGTCTCGTCATCTCGCAAAGAAAAGAAGAAAAAACACACACACACAATTTTGTTCGCGAGCTTTTTTTTTGTCTCATTTTTGTTACAGTCTTTAGTTCTCGCTTATTCGCAAACGCGAGCGGAGGATTTTAGGCTTTCCTTTCGCATATTTCTCACCCTTCCTCCAGGTCTTCTCGTTAATTAACTCCCTCGTTTCGAGTACAATATTTAGGCCTTGCGAATAAAACCTGCGAAGATTAGCGAACCCTTTTACGATACGCAAATTCCCATCCCCCTTAGCACATATAGATATACAATACCCAGTCGAATCGGTTCGTAAAAAAAAAGAAATTATACACGCATAGTCAAGGACGCGGAAGTCTCTCGAGTTCTTTTTCTCATCGCGGGAGTGGCCGCGAACGATCGATCGACACCCCCGGTACAAGAAGGTGGAAGGCGTGCACGACGAAAGAGAGTGCTCGAACTCTTTCGTGGCGAAGAATCATTAACTCGGGCATAAGGAAATGGGGAAAAGTGGAGAGAGAATTTAAAAAAGAATGAAAAAAAAAAAAGAGAAAATAGTCAAAGAACAACGAAAACAAATATCTTCGAGCGGGGGGCGGGGAGCACAAGCTCGCAGCACTCCAGTGGCATCTCGCGAGAGCACGAGCGACTGAGTTAAAACGCTCTTGAGTCGATGGTTGGGGAAAGAGAGAGAGAGAGAGAGAGAAATTCTGGAGTGATGGAGAAAAGTGGAGAGCGAAGAGGAGGGTCTTGATGCTTTCGAGGGAGTTAGGAGCGAGGGAAGAGAGAGAGAGAGAGAGAAAAGAAGAAAAAGTAGAAGAATTGAGTTCCGGAACGACGTATTTTCGCGATGAAAGAGTTGACTGGATGAGTGGGTTGTGCCGAAAGGAGAATGAGAAAAGCGAATTCCCCTGCCACCCTGTACCCCGCCCCCTTTATCTCAAGAGAACGAGATAGAAAGAGAAAGAGAAGAGAGCAAAATATAGAATTGCTAGAAAACAAGAAGGGCGAGAGTAACGGAGACGGTCGAAAGAATACCTGAGGGTTGTAAGAGTGGGGGGATAAAAATGATGGAGAATCGAGGAAAAAGAAGAATGAAGACGAGAACGATATTATTCGTAAATTGTTTAATTTCATCTATCGATAGTCGACAGCGATCTTTTTTTTTTCTTTTTTTTCCCTACAATTTCAAAATTCAATATAAAATTGCAACACTTCGTCGAATCGAGGTCAAATTTAATATACGAGCCAGCTCCGGTCATTGCTTCACTCGTGTAGAAAATTTCAATCCCGTAGGACAAAAATCATTCGAGTTACAGGAGCGTAAGTATTTTCTCATAAAATCATATCGTTCTAGAAAAAGGAAAAAACAAATACGAGTGCAAAGAAAAGTATATCGAATTCAGCGTGAATGCCGCATACAAGTATTATGCCCATGTATATATATAAAGATTGAATAAGGCGGGTCAAGGGAGAGAAACGAAGGAAGTGAGGAGAAATGCGAAAGATATTTCGCCGTGGACGGAAAAATCGGTGGGGTAGCGAAGAATTCTCTCTCTCTCTCTCTCTGCTTCGTTGGAGGGATACCTGAAAGTGAAGGGGTTATGGAGGGCAGAGGGTGCTATCGTAGCACATATAGGAGAGAGTCTTCTCCCTCCCTCTGCCTTCTCCCCCCATCAGTAACGGCTGTGCGAGACTCTCGTGAGCCTTTCGAGGAGTTTAGCTTTTCTCGTATCGGATTTCGTTTCCACGAGTGGCGAGAGTCGAGTCAAGAGGTCCGTGTCGAGGGGTTGGGGTGTTGCACCGGGAGAAATGACTCGAGCGGTGTGCGATGCACCCTTTCCCTGTATCGTTGTGTGCAGCTCTCTCCCACCGCGTGTGCGGCTACGCGAGGACGAAAGATTTATCCCGACTGCCACGACCTCCTCTCTCTCCTCCCCTATTTCTCTTTCTCTCTCTCTCTCTCTCTCTCTCTCTCTCTCTCTCTCTCTCTCTCTCTCTCTCTCTCTCTCTCTCGCTTCTCCTTTTCTGCATGCTCAATTCTTATTCTCGGTGAGACTTGATTTTTTATTCGTTCGTTTTTTTTATTCCTCTTTTGCTATTTCACCGCGAAAACCTGCTTGCATCGAGGCGAGGTCGAGATTTTTGTATCTCTTCGAGCAAAACAATTTGTGTATACAAGAGTTTTTCACCGGTTTCTTTTCACCATCGGTACGCCCGCGCTAAGAATTCACGATTCGAAGATTCTTTCGTTGCTCGTCGAAGAGAGAACAGGTTTTTTTTATTTTTTTTTTTCATTTTTTTTTTTGTTTTAAAGAGTAACGCTTGAAATATAAAGTTGTTTTCTGGTGTCTCTGCAAATTATGCTCGCAGGGTAAAAAAAATTCACCGTTACCGGAATATTTCGCGTATATATATATATATTGTGAAAACCGAGCGAGTTTATCGAGCGTATATTTTCAATTATAATTATCGTCGTTATTATTATTATTGAACGAAGGATAAAAATACTTTAATAAACGAGCGACGACCACCACGTTTATAAATAAAACTGGACGTGATGCAAGTGCAACGCTCTAGCAGCTCGTATGTTCAACGGGGGTTAAAAAGCTCCACCCGTATGTGTCTCGTGGCTCAGTGGAGCTTCCGTCTTCACGGTCTAACGTAAACAAAATGAAAAATTATGCAACGTGATAAAGATGAAATAATATCGTATTAACATTATATCTACGTATAAATACATATATAAATAATTATCGTTATTCCGCTCATCTCTAGCTAGCGAGGGTAGTTCAATTTACCAGACCCCTCCGGCTCTCGACTACGTACAATCTCATAAATTCCGAAATTGCGCAAATAATGATTCAAACAGCTCGCCCAACCTGTAAATATTATTTCCTAATTTTTAAATAAACAAAATTAAATCCTCATATACGTATATATATATATATTTATATGCACGACGTTATTGCGGAGTGAAACGAGGTCGTGGAGGTTGCGGACAGTAGGCGCCTTTTTACGATGAATTCTATACACACGTGCGCCCGGGAAAGTACGGTAGAGCTGGAATTATACATAGAGAAAAACCGTGGAAGACACCGCGTGGCTTTTATACCGAAGGTTCTTAAAATATTCAGGATAACGCGTCGTTTTTTCCTCGAGGTTGTCGCTCGTGCGCTAATACAGGCGGTGCTCGATATCGATGAAATATGATTGTATTTCGACGTTGGATAATAAATATATATGTCGCTCGGCATGGAAAAAATTTAATAAACTCTCGTAGAGCCCCCGGAATCGATAATACTCACGCACGATGTTATGTACACACGCGTATACATAGCGTGACGCCCGATAAACGAGGGAAGAGAGCTAGTCGATATCCATACGCGAAAAAAGCGTTCCACGTGACCTCGTCGATTTTTCATAAGACATTGAAACGTGATTAGAAATCGATGGAAACGAGATAAACCATTAGAAATGAAAACAAACAACAACGGCAAAAGTAAGATAATACTAGGACGTTATAACGCGACGTAAGAATAATTAAATCTTTGTATTTATTTCAATTTCGTTATTAATCCTTCGTAATCGATACAATTTAATCAATTTATTCTTTTCATTAACGTTGCACCGTCCGATATCCACCTCAACCCTCCGAGAAAAACCTCCCCGAGTCGATACGACCAGGTGGTAAAACCGTTTGAAAGAAATGAAAAAAAAAAACGAAAGATAAAAAATACATAGCTTTACGTTTATCGAGTCCACCGGTACTTATCGGGCTTTCCAACTTTCTACCATCTCCCCTCCCCCGGGAGTTAAAATGATCATAAACACGCGAGCTGATCACGTGAAAGTGATTGCGACTCCGAATAATTATGAATTGAAAAAAGAAAATGAATAATTACGAATTAAAAGCACGAGTACGAAAGAGGATAAAAAAAGGAAAAAGAAAAAAAAACAACAACCACACGAATCTTCATAAATTTAACAGCGGGTAATTAGGAATTCAAGCGATGTAAGTCAAACGAATATAATCGCTTCCTCGTATTTATTATACCACGTCGTTAAATAATATTAAACGGCCGTGTCGTATAGCGACGGTGGTACCATCGTTGATGGATCGTTTCCGCAGTATATTATTCGCCTCGAGGGTGCATAATGCCGCGTTCTACAATAAATTGTACCGTGCGAGAGCTCGCTCGAAACGTCCTGCGAGCTTACGCCTCCAGTAATACACTTTCTCTCTTTCGAGTCCGCGAACATTTTCCGGTTCGCGTCGCGATACACACAAACACAAGTTTATATTTATGTCTACTCAGTTCGCATACGTCGACCAAGGTTATTCTCCTCGTCTGGTTAACTCTCCGTGGGCTACTATGAGGGGCGAAACGAGACATTGGCGAGAAAAACGATGATATTCGGGGTAGTTTGCGCCGGTTTGTCCCAACGAGCGCGCGAACAAACGGAGTGTCGCGAGACGCTTGCGCATTCCTATCGCTCGTTCGTTTGTCCTCTGGGCAAGGATTCTCGATCCCCATCCACAAATTTGACGCTTCTTTTTATACGTACGCCATTCTTCGATCCTGCGAGGACTCGTGATATTTCCACGCGATAGAATAATTTTTCTTCCGCCTCGTTTAACGTAATTTTTGAAATCGCTTTTTTCTGTTATTTTTTTTTATTAATTCTGAAGTTTCGAGCTTCGTCGTCATTCGTGCGATGGTTCGTATCGAGCGAGATTCCCTAGGGTGAATTCTGGGGCTTGTAGGATTTTTTTCCGGACCGATTTTTCTCTTGCTTCGTTTTTCGAAGGGTTTTACCTCGATATGCGTATATATATTTTTCTATAAAGTACAACGTGTTATATATATATATATACACAAGAGTGGAGAAGATAGGACAAACGGGGTGGCGGGTTCACGAAAAGCGCTTACTCCGCGACTATTTCGTTCTCGTGCGGGCGAGTCTCGTGGTTGCAACCCTTTAATTACGCCTGTACCAGAAGAGTATGGGGGCGGGGGATGATCTCGGCAAAAGTTTACAGTCAAAGTTGTGCAAGCTTCGCAAAAGCTCACGAGGGCCACGATAGCCACGAAGAATAAGACCATGAAAAAGCACTTAAAGGGACTTTAACATATATATATGTCAAAGTATATGACGTATAAATATATAAATATTTTTATTTTTTAGTTTTTTTACAAAATCGATAAAACTGTCTTATCTGAAAATTAACGTTTCGCGACTCGAATCGGAAAATACACCGATACGAAATACTGATGGAAAAGAATATTTAGAAGAAAAAAAAAGAAAAATTCTCCGAGAAATTATATTTGAACGTCGCCAGTCGCGTTACTGCGGCGGGATGGGGGGGGGGGGAGGTTGCGCGCGTCCGTGCAAACGTCATTATCGTCCCGTCGTGTCGCAACGCGATTTTCAATTTCCGTTTCAGACGTGGGAAAAAAAAACAAGATAGTAAGGGTTGGGGAGAGAAAAAAGAGGACAGCAAAAAAAAAAAGAAACAGGAAGAACTCGACGAGAAGCGAGACGAAGAAAAAAAATTGTATATATATTATTGACGACGTGCACCCGCAGAGGACCCAACCTTTCCCTGCACGCACGCACACACACACACCTATGCTCAAAATATATGACTGCGACCCCTTTTCCTAGGGTATTCTCTGCATGGCACATGCACACGTTCCCATGTGTTCCAGTATTATGAAACATCATCTATATATACATTTATATATATATATACATTTATTTATATATATATATATATATATAGCATATCAAGGGAAGCTGTGCAGAGCACCTATTTCTATTTACCGTACAACCGGGATACTCGATTTATTACGGTCTATCCTCTATCGCGAGTGCGCGAAGCGTACAACATACTCCAGTGGATGTTTTTCGTGATAAATCCTATAGCTGTGCGCACCGACGCAGGGGTTGGGGAGAGAAGAGGTCGAGGGGTTTTGAGGCTCGGTGGTTGAAAAGGGACGAGGTGGGGAGCACGTGCAAGGGGAGAGCCTCGATATATCCGCAATATTGCTGTTCCGCCGTGTACCTTTGGTCGACGCGATGATTCCCGGTTCTCGAGAAGTGAAAAAAAAATGAAAAAAAAAACGATACGCGCCGGACGCGAGAAAACACAGACCATCGGTGAGCCGAATATATCTCGCGGGTAAACGATGAAACTATTTGGGCGTTAATATTGAAAAACAAAATCACGGTGGAAATATCGATCGGAGCGAATCAACGAAATAAAATAAACAAAACAAAGGAAGATAAATAAATCACGAGTTTTTCGTTAAAAATTGGAGGAAAATACATCTCGATCGTGTTTATTTTTTTTTCGTGGGTTTTATTTCCTGCGTTTTTTTTTTCGTGTTAATATTGGAGAAAGGGGGTGTATCGAGAAATTTGTAAAATCTGACGATTTTTCGATGAACCAATGAATGAAAAAAGGGGATTAATAAAATATTTTAAATACTCATTTATTCGAGAGAATTTCGAGGAAACCACGTGTTATTTATTTTTAAACGATCTTTATTCTTTGCATTTTATATTTGTTTGTTTTTGTTCATGCTTTGGAGAATTCAACGAATATATCAACGAGCGACTTTTGTAATTAATCTCATAAATTATCTCGGGTTGTCTGAGACGTTCGTCGGTTTTACGAGGGGCTTCTCTCACTCGAGGGAAATGCGCGGTCAGAGCGGTGACTCGGCCAAGATATAATAATCCTTAGAGGACACACACACACGCACACTCTCTCTCTCTAACACACACACACACACATAAATGTTGCACTCGCATGGACAGAGATAGGGGATTTCGGACGACCCCGTTAATTTGATTCGCGCCAAGACCACCACCGCACCTTTTCCAGAGTCCTTTCTCGCGAAGCGAGCTCCGAGGGCGAGAAACCCGTGCCGAAAAATAAAGAAATAAAGTGGCGTTCTCTCTCTTTTTTCCTCTTTCTCTCGCTATATAGCTATATATATGTGTATATAATCGTGAGAGAGCTGTGACGTCGCAAGCTCTGGACCGCGAATAAAAATGACCTATTATATGTACGTAGAGAGCAGGTGGTGGGATATAAGTCGTGAGAGAATGAAGAGGAAACAGCGGGAGGAGAAAGCGCGAAAAAAGAATGGACCGAGAGAACGTGGAGGAGGAGGAAAAAAGTGAGAGATTGCCGGAGGAAACAGCGGAGTGCTTCGATAAGACAATGCAACGAACGTTTTTTGTACGAGGGTCGAAAGAAAGAGATATAACAAAAAAATACAAAACAAAAAAGGGGAAAAAAAAGTTATATGAATACAGAATTTTCAAGCTTGAACTCTTATATTGTTATATAACAACTCGAATTAAAAGACGAAAAGAAAAAGAATATAAACCAGTGGGTGTAATGAGGGAAGGGGGAGGGAGGCAGCAGGGAGTCGCATTATCGATCTGACGGAGTTCTCTCTCGCCCCTTCCCCTGCCTCTCTGTCACGTAAAGTGGAATCTCGAAATAAATTAAATTTATTTTCATAACTCGCTTCCATCCACCCCCCGTGCGTGTTTATAATGCACGCGATATTTACCCCAAGAGAGAGAGAGAGAAAGCGAGAGAGCATGAATAAAGGATAAATAACCTCTCCTCTCCCTCGTAAATTCGATCACTTCTGTAAAATTTCGCGTAGATGTGATTTCATCCGATAATTACATAGGTAGAGAGAGAGTTCGTGCTCGTATTCACCGAGATGAAAAGAGAGCGGCGAGAGTATATGTGTCTGTGTAAGAGAGAGTGAGCGAGAGAGAGAGAGAGGAAAGGCCGTAGAGAGATTGTAACAATGAAAATATAATCCTCCGATAATTATATACCACGTGTATACATTATAAAGAGAGAGAGAGAGAGAGAGAGAGAGAGAGAATATTGCGGAGGTAGCCGTTATAAATATATAATACGTATCATCGCTCATCGCACGAAGTGGGAAACATAATTTCAAAAATAATCCCAGGGTAAAACGCAACGACGTGATCTAATCGCGTTCGCGGTCTATCGACAAAATTCTCCGTGAAACGCGCAATTTGACATCTGTCGAACCTCGTACACGTTTCGATATTACGCGCTCGTACGATGGTAATAAACTATCGAACGACGAGCCAATTAATTCCATCTTTTTTTTTATCGAACGGATTAATACCTAACGACGTTTGAATTATGAAAATTATATGATAAAACTGAAATTCACGGATTTGCCTACGTCGTTCGGTATTACAGCGCGTGCTATATTAAAATAATAATACGTAATACGAGGACGTATCTAGGATATTCTGGACAGTGAGAAAGGGACGTATAGAGGAAGAGGTCGGTATTCTCAAGCCACATGTAGCAGTCGTCAACGACGACGCGAGGATGTACACATGTGTGTGTGTGTGTGTGTGTTCTGCGAGGGAGAGAGAGTGTAATGCAGACGAAAATAAATCACCGCGGAAAGCAACGTCGTATAGTCAACGTCCACGTCCGAGTCGTCGTCGTCGTCGACGACGACGACGACGACGACTACGCAGGCGTTCGTGTCGACGTGCTGAGCACCGAGAGACACGAGCGGCGAGCGCGCGTTTGCCCTCCCTGCTATGCCTGACCCACATTTTCGTTTTAAATAACACGTACGTACACACTACTTTATGTGTGTACATACCTACCCGAGCTATCTAGAGAGAAAGGTACAACGAGAGACGGGAGGGAGGGAGGGAGGGAGGGAGAGATGAGAGATGCGACGACATTGCGCTCTCGCACATGTCATCCCTCGTAGCAGCGTGCAACGGGCCGAGCCCTCATCAACGAGTGGCCGAGCAGCGTTTTTTCCGGTTTCTCGAGCTTTCGTCCGGAAGAACGCTTCGGTGAAAATGAAAAGATCGACAGAAATGCACGATGAACGAGGTAATAGAGAGAGAGAGAGAGAAGACGAAAAATTCATAAAAAAAAACGATAAACACCGTTATAGAACAAAAATCTCATGCATAAAAACGATCAAATTAATCTGATGAAAAATCATACGAATTTACAGTAAGCATCGTTTATTTCAAAATCGAGAATTTTCTTTGAAATTATTCGTTCTCCGTTTCGTAACGAGATTAAACTTGGTAACGACTAAAAACTTGAATCGTAGCTTCGGTCGGAAAATTACTCGAGGCCAAAATGACCGACTACATTTTTTCCCCCTTTCGAGTAAGAATTCTTCATCGTCGTAACTCGCGTAGTATCGCTTTTCACCGGTGGTCATTCGTACACCGGATATTCTCTGGTCGTCGCTTCACTCTTCTCCCTCTTCTCGTTCCTTTTCCCCGTCGTTGCACCCGTCTCGCGCCGAGAGGAGGGTGGTTTTATACATTATACCGCACTAACGAACCGACGACCGTATCTCTCGCATTCTCCAAGCCCCATGGTCACGCAGGGTTGCTGAGAGAGGAACGAGCTCGAAGAATATACAGGTTGAATCGGAAGGTACAGGGTGTATACACGAGGAGTTGCAGAATGGCTGCTGCGAGAAAGAAAATATTTACACACACGGACTCACACTGTGAAAAACAGTTCTTGCTGCCCTCGAGTCGCTCGTAACGCATAACTATTCGCACAAGCCACTCAAATAGCGACTTATAACAGCTTGACGGTTCGTTCGAGTAGCTTTTTCGAACAGGTATGCGAGTAGCTGGGAGTGACTGCGATTACCTGCGAATGAGTTCGATGGCCTTGGATTTTGTTATTACATCGACGTATATATACATATATATGCGTCCCTATGGATGCTTGTATATAACGTATACACTTGTGTAAAAGTGGAATGTCGAAGGTGGGTTTACGACCACCCTCGACGAGAGGGGTAGCAAAAAATAATGGACGTCATTACGTAGCAGAAATAATGGGCCAAGGGAAACGAAGTGGTGGTTCGAGCCTGCTCTTCGTCCCTGTGAACAGTAATAGCTGTAGGTATCATAGAATGTCCGAGAACTGGATCCTCAGTATTCGCACCAACCCCTAGTGTCTCGTTTCGACCGATAATTTTATTTTCTCGTTCTGTTTTTTTTTGTTATCGCTGCGTGATTTTGATCTTGTATACGTGTCTTTGGAAAATTAGGAACGATATTTTCACACTCCCTTGTTTATTCTCTTTATCGTTCAGCCATTTTTCATCCCCCCTGGCCTCTTACAAAGTGATTCCTCGATCGATTCTTCGCACGAATGAAGGGTTCGCGTCACGTAAAATCCGATATGTTTCCTCCGCATTGCGCGGGAACAAGAAAAGACGAGAACCAAGACGAACGTTCAATTCCAATCTCGTGGCAGTCGATTATCGCTAAAGCGTGAGCCCTCGTTGTTCGGCGTACTAATCGGACGGTTAGTCGAACTTCGTTCCTGCTCTTTCACATTGAGACATATATACGTATACATTTATCTATATATATATATATATATATACAGCATAAATCTATGTGTTACATACGTGTGGTGCAGTGCAAACGCAGGGAGTGGCGCTATGGAGGTGTTCGCCGAGAGAGGGCCGAGCGGTCTGCCGCGTTTGCTGCCGCTGGTACGGTAAATTGCGTCCCATTTCTCACTAACTTTTTCAATTTATCGCGACTAGCCCGCCCTGGGCTAATTACGACGAAATGACTTTTGCCTTGCTCGCCATCCACCCCCCGCCCCCCTGCCTCATCCATGGAGCCGCAACGCGTCACTCAGTCCTCTCTCTCCCCCCTCTTTCTCTTTCTCACTTTCTCTCTCTCTCTCTCTCTCTCGCCCTCTCTCGCCCTCTCACTTCGCGGTCTGAACGTTCACGGCGAAAGCTCTCACCCCACACCCATATATATATTCATATACATACGTATAGAAAATACAGCCCTTCGCGATATGACACCTCCGGTCGTTGCGACCACGAGTGCCAATTTCGCGCGAGCTCAATTTTTTTTCTTTGTTTTTTTGTTTTTTTTTTATTCCGTGAAAAACTTCTGCGTCCGACACTCGGCAGCTATTTTTGACGTTCGTAGACACGCGCACCACGACGATGCATACGGTGACGGAACAATAACGCGCGACTGTATACGTCGTATCACGCTTTCAACGTACCTACTCGAGAGCGCGGGCGCGTTGTCGGGAAATTTTAGTGTTTTTCCTTTCGTTTCTTTTTTCGCTCGTCTTTCAACGATAGTATTTTCAACGAACGCTTCGCGATTGTTGTGTATCCACGCTCGGTCGTACACGGTACCGGGCAAGGAAAAAATTCTGCCCTGGACGGAAAAAGGTGTCGACGTCGAGCATCCACTATGGAGAAAACGCGACGGTGTGCGCAAATGGTACGAGGACGAGGGGAGCGTGCGCGCGTCAGCGATACCCGAGAAATTTTAAAACTCTGACAATTGCATTAACAAAAACAAAAAACAAATAAAAAATAACCGAAGCATGGGATGAAAGAAGGGAGGAAAAAACAGGCGCGCCGTGTACGTCACCCATACGCGAGAGGGTTGAATGGCGCTTGGGACGAGGAGAGGGTGTGATACTTTTTAGAGTCTCCGTTGCAGCTGCGTCGACCGAGTTGTCTTGCTCTCTCTCTCTCCCTCTCCCTCTCCCTCTCTCTCCCTCTCTCTCTCTCTCTCTGTGTGGACTTTTGATGGAAAATATTTCCGCTCTCCACATGTTGGAGGATAAAAAATGTCACGTGCACTCCGAACGTTTTGTGATCCGATGTGTATAGATATATGGATACACATTAGTCCGGGGGTAGAAACGTTCTGAAAATAGTGGAATAAGAGGGGTGAGCTGTATGAACGAGAGACAGCGCATGCCGATGTCTCGTTTTTTTCACTCTCACTCTCTCTCTCTCTCTCTCTCTCTCTCTCTCTCTCTCTCTCTGTTCTTTCCGCTACTTGCAAAACTGGCAACCGTTTAATTGGCGTGCTTCGCAACCGCGTTTATATTGAAACTGTGCACCCCGGTGCTCAGTGCCAAGGCTGAATCAGCAATTAACTCGGTCAAGTAGGTATATATATATATATATGTATTTGTCGGAAATTTCCCGACGCATATTTCCTGACACGAAAATCACGATGTAAATTAAATATTAAAAAAAAAATTTTTAAAAACAATTCACTCGCATCGGAAATATTAATTAATTTTGTTTTCATAAATATGAGAAAAATACAAATTCGTATCGAAAATACGAAGCTGAAATGAAAACACGAATTACATATAAAAATTAAACTGTTCTTAAATTCGTCCGTTTCGAGCTAACTTTATTTTATCGCTCGTAAATCAAACTTGTATCAATAAGAGGATAGTCTCGTTGATCCAAACAGCTTTCGACATTCGACTAAGCTCGTACGACACGGGATATAAAATGTCTCGGCAAAGAGATTGCGGGAAAAAAA
>OX637864.1:41149630-41300779 GCA_951802705.1 Netelia virgata | reverse complement strand
GTGGTGGGTGTGCGTATGTGCTTGGTCCAGACGAATATATGACCGTGTATTTCTGTACCACGTAAAGAAAAGTATCGTATGCGCTTGTGCACGTGCGCGCATAGAATAATAAATATTCCCGCTAATACCGATCGATCGATCCTACGCGCGCGTAAAATGCGCCACATGTATATATGCACATACACACACACACACACACACGTACATATACCTACCACGGTACATAGATACGAGGGTTACAAAAACGATGGCCGAAGCGAGAGAGCTTGGTCGACGGGAAACACACTCGATGTACGTGACTCGATAAAAAGAGAAAGAGAGGCAAAAATAAAAAATAAAAAAAATTATATCGCGTATGCAGGTCTTCGATGGCGCAAAAAACGCGCCGGTTGTATCATTCGAGCTCAAAAATATATATATAGATATAGACATAGGTATATATAGATATATCAGTGATAATAATAGACGAGTCGAGGGTTGAAGGGTCGTAGGAGGGTGGGTCGAACGTAAAATATAAAAAATGAGAGATCGAGAGGGATTTACGAAATAAATAGGAATTTTGTTTATTAAATTTGTTCCCGGAATTTGGGCGCGTAAAATGGATTAATTAGTATTTTCGAGGGTTGGCGAGCCATAAGGGGGTTGCGAGTTGCAGGATGTATCGAGGTTACGCGCGAGGGGTGGGAGGCGAGGATGCAGGGGATGAAATCGCGCTGACGCGGCATATGTGGGCTTGAAAAAGGGCTTTTACTCTCATCGAACAGGTAAACTCTCACCCCCCCCCCCCATCCCTCCCGCACATTCACCCTATACTCGGGAAAATGAAAATTATATATCGGCGGGGACCGTTGCTCGTTCTCTCGTGTACGCATTTCGCGTACACGCCGAAGTTATTTTGACGTGAGTTTTCGCAAAATGAAAGAAAAAAACAAAAATTTGATATAAATGTTCGACGGAACAAAAAGCTCGATTCATAATCAGCGCCAAAAAAATCGCCGAACGAAAATTCGTTTTGTTTCTTTTTTTTCTCTTCTTATCCTAAAAGCAAAATAGAAGAAAAGGAAAAAAAATAAACAAGTTTATTTTGATTTTTCTTCGCGCGAAAAGCCGATATTATTTTATCTCGTCCGATCACTCGAATCCGCGTAACCATTTCCCCTGGAAACACCAAAATTTCTATCGAAAATAACCAAAGTCCCCGCGAGAAAGAAAAAAAAAACAAAAAAAACAAGAAAGAAAGAAACACAAAAACCGCTCGTTTTATTTATCTCCGTGTCGCGTCCTCTCGCTCGTGCGGTAAACCGGCAAGTTTCGAGCAGTGGGCGGAGGGGAATATACGCCAATGTTTCGCGCACGAGTTGCCCAACGCGTTTCGTTGCTCGATGTTGCGAACGAGAATCGCGACTATTCGCGTTGTAGTATTTTCGATGAAATAATGATTAAACGTGTCAACGATCGAGTCATCGAACAACCGTCGATCTCGGTTTGTCGCGCGACACGACTACCCCTCGACTATCGATACGCTCGGACGAAAAAAAAAAAACAAAAACAAAAACACCAACAACAAAAACAACAAAAAACTAAATTTTAAAAAATAAATACGAGTTACACGATATACGCGTGCGGGTCGCGCTTCTAGAATCACGGATTGTTGCATCGATCGACAGAGTGGGATGGGGAAATGGGGGTGGATCGTGAAATTAAAGTCAAACACTGCATAATAAAAATGTTTGCGTTGTTTTTCGTCCCGCGAAATAGCGAACCGTGTATAGCGTGCCGTCGCATACGTATAGCGAATATTGTGTGTGTGCATATACAGTCGGAAACGCGCCAGCGAAAAGGGGATGTACAGAGCATAGAGGGGTGAAATGGTATCGAATGGATTAATAAAATCGAATCGTGGCTCGGCTCGACGATTTTTTTTTTCTTTTTTTTTTTGTTGTCTTTTTTCCGTTTTTTTCCCCGAGTACGCGTCATTTCTTCTCGTATTTCCGTCTATGAAATTTTTTCCCATTCGAAGCTATATACGTGTTGTTTATATATGTATATGTGTGTATAGGCGGGATATAGGAGTGCAGAGGGAGAAGGACGAGAGAGCTCTCAGCGATGTGCACTATTGGGATGTAACGGGTTGTGTAACGGAACGTGCACGCGTTGCGCTCTTCGGTTTTCTGTATATACATATATATTATATATATATATATATTATATATATATATATATATATATATATATATATATATGTATGTATGCAGACGATTACGCGTGCAAAAGAAAGAGAGAGAAAATGCACGGAAGTGAATTTCGTCGAGCATTTGGCACACGCACGTGGTCGGGATTTTTGTTCACCCATTTTCTTTTGTTTTTTTTTTTATGAATAAAACAAAACATAAGCATGAAAAATCACCCTCGCGCGACGGAACACGTGCATCATCGTTTAATATTTCCCACGAGAGACGATCGTGCCCTATTACAGCGAATACTTCGACTCGACGCGCGCGACGTAAAGCCACGGGGTTGCGAGCGAATGCACAGAAAAAAGTTTCAACGAGTGAACGGACGCACAAAAGCTTCGAAGACATTTGGCAAAGAGCGAGAAACAGGCTTTTGTGTTATGGCGAGACAGATCCTCCCTCTCGTACAGCCGGCACGTTTGGTCCTTTAACCCCTTTCTCTCTCTCTCTCTCTCTCTCTCTCTCTCTCTCTCTCTCTCTCTCTCTCTCTCTCTCTCTCTCTTTCCCTCGCTCATCTTGGCAACAATCACTGGCACAATTTTTCTCTGTTTTCTTTTTTAACCTCGTATTCGCAATTTTTTCTCGTTTATAAATTTGATGCATTCCTCGGGTTGGCTAAAAACCGTGTCGTAAAACCGTGAAATAAAATAATCAATAAATTGATTATTTTATTTCTGACGGTGTACGAAGGCATGAGCCTTTTTCTTTATATATATATACATATAATTTTCGTGGGTGTGCAAAAGATTGGCGGAGTTTTGCGGCAAACGGAAATTCGCGACGTGCCGAACAAAATTGATTTCAACAGGGGGTTGAGAGAGAGAGAGAGAGAAAGAGAGAGGATCGAGGGAGGAAGAAAACGAGGACGAGGAACACGAGAAACGTGCTTCGTTCGAGTTACCCCACTCTCTCGCCTCCTCGCGGCTTGTCGACATCTCCCTCTCGTTCTTCCACGAAAACTCGAACGCGCGCGAGAGTGTCTCGTCGCGTTTTCACAAAAGAGGGAAATGGTTCCCTGAAGGCATTAACGTACTACGTGCCCCCCCTCCCCTCTCTCTCTCTCTCTCTCTCTTTCTCTCCGCGCTTTATATAATGCTATATATACGAGTCGTGGATTTTCACCGCCTTCGGAGTCGCTTTTATATCCGCCGAAACTAAAGAAATTGATACGAGGAAACTGTGAAAAGAGAGAAATGGGGAAGGAGCAGGGGCGAAAATAAAAGGAAAATCGGTAAGATCGATATAGGGACAATTTATACAGCAAAGCGGAATACACGGACGAGATCTGATAAAGAAATATACTTTACGTGATTTTCCTCTTTCTCTCTCTCTCTCTCTCTCTCTCTCTCTCTCTCTCTCTCTCTCGGCGCACACAAGACGCGAGAGAAAACAAAAAGAAAGAGATGAAAAGAAACGAAAAAAAATCTTGAAACGACGAAAGACGACAGGGACACCCAGGGGAGGATGCAAATCCGTTAGACTCGCGCGTTCTTTCACCATCACGAAAAACGAGAGAGAAAGATCCGTGAGACGTAGATCCGGTGACAAATCGCTTTGAATCGACGAGAAAAACTCTCAATCTCCGAGTCTATCGAGCCAATGCCTCAACCTCTCGATATACCTTGTGTGTGTCGCGAATTTTCATATCAATCTCAGCGTCTCGCTGGGATACTCGCGACTTCATGGTCATTCGAGCAAGCGCGTAAGAGGGATCGTAAGAATAATCTCCCAAATTTATCGACACCTATCGAAAAATCGTGCGACGAATAATTTATTTAAATCGAACAAAAATATTAATCTAGTGTAAAATCAATATATATATT
The DNA here is from genome assembly GCA_951802705.1 of Netelia virgata. Lineage (NCBI taxonomy): Eukaryota > Metazoa > Arthropoda > Insecta > Hymenoptera > Ichneumonidae > Netelia > Netelia virgata. The sequence continues at coordinate 41,296,722 of OX637864.1, read as the reverse complement.
TTTTTTTCTCCGATATCGACGAATATTTTATAAGTAAAGAAGAACGAGGATCGAACTTTCGCCACTCGTAAATATTCCTCGATTCGTACAAATCATCTTCCTCTTTTTTTGTTTTTATTTACCGAGCGAAGGAAATTTTATTGTCGCGAGATCAATTTATTTTGACGCCGATAAATCATTCTTGCGCGATCTAAAGTGACCGATACGTCGGGACCGTGGGGGTGTACTATGCATCACAACCGTTGCCGCAGTAAAGAAGAAAAAGTGTAGTGACGAAATAGGGATTGGACGTTTTCGCGAGAGAAATAAGAGGGGAAGCAAGAAAGAAAGAAAGAAAGAAAGAACGAAAAAAAAAAGAAAAAAAAGAACGGATGTCCCGAATTGCCTTGTGCGACACTCTCTCACGTGGCGTGTCGGAAAAGAGAGAGAGAGAGAGAGAGAGAGAGAGAGAGAGAGAGAGAGAGAGAAAGAGGGATGACCCGGTGTACGGTGCTATGCACTCTGTGGGAATACGGGGATGCAAGGGCGTGTTGCCAAGTGCAGTTTCCGCTCACCATTCTTCCAAATCGATTTTTCAGGCATTCACCTGAGTAGAGGAAACCCCTCGCGATGCGAACGGGCAAAAGTGCCCAAAGGCGCGAAGCCTGATAAAGAGCGAAGGGGTTGAGGGGAGGTTTGAGCGAGAAAAGATCCCATCTAAGGGTTGGCATGGAAATTCTGCCTTGAATCTTTTCGATCGCGAGAAAGGACAAAGAAAGAAACTCCCTTCGAGCAACTATTTCGATGTTTCCGTTCGATGAAAATACCCCAAAAAAATTGTCTCCCTCCGTTTATCGAATTGTTACAACCCCCCCCCCCCCCCCCGTATTTATCCGAAAATAGATATCCGCGACGTAAATTAGATTTTAAATAGGATATAAATTCTTCTTGTATTTCATGAATTACGTATAATTTTATCCACCAGTGGAGAAATCTACTCGCGGTCGTATATTCTCGTCGAGGTTAGTTAGAGTTGTACACAAGGCAACAATGCGCATACGTTTCACGCGAGAGACATATTAAGATCGGAGTTGCCGCTGTGAGGCCAGACGTTAACCCAAAACTTCTTCCTTCTTGTACGTATCCGCATCAAAGATTAAAGTTGGAAGGTATTATAAACGCAAACTGCTTGGCAAACCGCGTATATCAGTTTCATGAAATGGGGAAGGGAGGGTTAAAATGTGTTTGGAGGAAAACGTGGTTGGCGAGAGCAGCGAGAGGATAGGCGCGTCAGAGAAAACTCAAAACTAAAATAAGTAAGCATGGTTGGAGCGTGATTATCTCTCGACACGCTGGAACGAGCGTTCGATGGCCTCGGGCCTCTCTCTCTCTTTCTCTCGAAACAGACAGAGAGAGAGAGAGAAACTCATTCGCGTCATTGAACGATAGGAAAAAATCTCGCGAGCTCCCGTCTGTTTCTCGTCTTGAAACACTCGCGTCTTCGATCTACACGCAAGAAGACCCGACGAATTTTCGTTTCACCTTACGAAATTTGATTTACTTTAAAAATATCTTTATCTCAATTAAATTTGAATATTTTATTCGAACGTTAAATTCGTTCGCGAAATTATCACGGCGTATAAACGCGAGATATGGATAAAGAAATGATAATAAATGTGGAAAAATAGTCTTGATGTTTAGGAAAAGCTAAAGATTGAAGGTGGACAGAAGAGGAGAAAGGGGAGAGGAAGGAGAGAGATAGACACAATTGACAGCATCCGGCACGGGCTTCACCTAAATTGCACATCGGTACCGAGATACACGTTTACTATACCGATATAAACCGGAAATTGAATATCCATCGTGTCGCTTAAGAACGATATACCGGTGCTATATACGTACACAAAGTGTGAGGGCTGGGGGGAGGAGGAGGTTTCAGCATCGAAATCGATATTCGAAGCCTGTTTCCGATCTCGACAATGCCTCAGCGGCGTTGAAGGGTGGAAGGAAATACTCCTCACTCTTGTTCGCGAGAAAAGCTCTTTTGGCCGTAGTCTCGATGTCGGGGGCGTAACACTTTCAAGAAGCGAAGATTTTCACCCAACCGTCGTAGATTTATTTCGATCCAGCGGTCGTTGAAAGAAAAAACAAAAAATTTGTCCCTCTATTAATAAAAATCGTTTGGTACGTTTACGTTCGAAAATAAATGACAAAAGGATACGGTGGCGCATAAATATTTAAAAAGACGATTATAAAATATTGGAAACGAAGAGAGAATGAAAAAAGAAGAAACGAAGTAAAAAGGGAAAAGTTTCGCTCGATACTCTCGAGAGAGTAACTCGACGCGATTTCCCTCGCCATTACCGTCAACATCCACGAGACGGTACGTGACCGTCTCATTTTTTTATCCTTTTTTATATATATATATATGTATTTTTTTCAACCCTCGACGAATCCATGCAGATTTTTCAACCGAGTGATAGAGAGAGAGAGAGAGAGAGAGAGAGAGAGACAGAGACAGAGACAGTGAGGACTGGGAGTCCCGCACTCGACCCTGCCGTCGGGTTCCCCTTCACCCTCGCTCGTTTTTGCCTCACATTTCCATCTCTTTCACTACCTCGATTCACGTCATGCTCTTTCTCTCTCTCTCTCTCTCTCTCTCTCCCTCTCCCTCTCCTCCCTTTTTCCCTGCAGGAGAGGGGGGAGATCTCGTCCTTTTTGTCATTCTGTCGTCGCTGCGCGCGACACGGCTGTACGTGAAACGAATTTGTAATCGACGATACACCGCCGCGGCCATCGCTATATATACACCCATAGTGCTTCCGTTACTGTGGCGTTGCTGCCAGAACGAACGACGTGCTCGGCCCTGACCCTTGATTTTTTTCCTTTCTCTTTTTTTTTTTTTCTTCTTTTCCTTTTTCTTTTTTCATTATTTTTTGTTTTGCACAACGCGCGCCCGCTCTTCGATCCTATACATTTTACCTCTCGCGCGTTCTCCACGTCGGAAAATAGATTCGAGGACAAAAAGAAAATTGAAAGTCTGTTTCATCGACAAATGATTTATGCGCGATTCTCTTTTATTTATCGCTCGGGGATTCGACCGCCCTTTCCCTCCACCGCACCTGCCACACCCCGCAAAATTTTATCACTCGCATCTCTCTCTCTCTCTCTCTCTCTCGAAAATATTTATCTACGGAAAATTTGTTTTTATAACCAAGCATTAATCAGACCAACGCTGCATTCTTCTCGAATAACTCGCTATAAAAATATTACGGTCTCTCGTTCGTATTTTTTGTACAAATGTTCTTTGTTTTTTCTTTCTTTTTGATTTTTTTTTTTTTGTTCAATTAAATATTCTTACACATATTTTTTCTGGTCGAATGTAGTCGAGAACGAGAGTCTCGAGCTCCGCGTGGAAGAGGGTTCTACGAATTCTATATGGTAGTTGAACGTAAGGCTAATATAGGAACCAACAAATCTGCCTACAAGTTACAAAGTTACGGACGCACTACGAGAGCCACTAAAACCGAAAACCGCACTCGCTAGCGTCTCGCGCTTAGCATAGATATGAATTTTATGCCCCCCTCCCCTCAAACGTTCCGACGGGACCCTTGCCAGTATTTTCTCCGCGTTCTCCGACCTCTCCTTATACCCACCGTCCACCCCTCGAAACTACCCTCTTCCCGTACCCTTTCCCTACGAATAAAGCGCAAGGGTTGAGACGCTCCACGTGTACGGAAACGAGTGTGCACTCGAGGCAAAGTACTACACAATGTCCCAAATATATCCACCACTTTCATACAAGAACGCGAATTATACGACGTACGTTTTATTTTAAATTCGTACGTTCAATATTTTCACGACTAATTCGAATATAAATTAAATAAATATATCGTTATCATAATTATATGACGTGAAATCGTTATTAAAACGCGAAACGTTGATTATTTCTTCGTTCGATGACGATAAGAGAACGTAATAAACCGGTTGATTTTGACCGTATCAACATGCTCGGGTTATCGGTCTTCGTATGACACGATAATAATATTTTTTATCGCAAAAAAGAAAAAAGAACAAAATTTGACAAGGCTAAATACGCGCAGCTGTCAGGTGTTTCACGGAACGAATTTATTAATCGGCCCGTGACGAACTACGAAATAACGTCTCGTGCGATGTTTCGAAGATATTCGCAAAAAAAAAGGAACAAAATTATCATTTGTCCAGAATTTTTTTTGAAACCAGTGAAATAATCGCTCGAGCCTATTTCTTATCGGAGGAATCAGCGATGACGCGCAACGCGAGTAATCTCAGGCGCCAACCATCCGATTTCGTGAAGCTCGCGTCACTGTTTTGCGAGCCACTTTATACGAGCGTACGCGAATCATTCGAGTATTCGCATCTAGGAATAATTGGGTAATCGAGGGGTTATACGATCCGAGCTATGCTCATTCGCATACTCTCGTATCTACTTTTACATGTATATATATATATATAGAGCGAGCGAGAGAGAGAGAGAGAGAGAGAGATGAACATACACGTATTCGCGAACGCTATAGCTCGCACATTAGTCGAGCAAACGGTGGTCTGCTATCTTTCCGATGGCGTGACGTTGCCAATGGGCGTAACCAGGTGCCACGCGGAGTAATTAACGCTGTGCTTTGGATCGCCCCCGAAGCCGCATGTCCGAGAGAGAGAGAGAGAGAGAGAGAGCGCGAGAGAGAAGCCTCGCGCGTCGACCGTTTCTCGAGCCGATAAACGATCCGTGGAAACGTTATGCACCCGTGACCCTCGCAAATTACCTAATGACCGATTCACCAGTGAAAAACTTCTCGCACCTCGTTCATACGACGAATAAAAACAATTATCTTGGAAATTTCAAAATCTACGACGAAAAATTTTGAAGAATTCTTAACGAAAATCGATCGAAGACGAGAATAATTTTGTTACCGGTGTCAGTGGGCGCGTCTGACAAAAGCACGACCTTTACTACTCGCCGTGGTGAATTTCTCGGTATCCAGCGACAAATAATGACACTTGGATAAACAATTGAAACAAGAAAAAAGAAATCGTAATGATAATTCGCTCTTGTTCGTCGTCGTGGCGATCGAAGAATTAAATTTACGTATTTTCGATAACCAGATGCCACCGTGCATCGACATAGCAGGGACGACCGGGCACCTGTGCAAACGTTTATTAAAATTCACGTATGGTCGACGTTAAATGTGATCAATGCCACTTGGCTGTTAAAATATTTGCCGGTATCAATGTATACACATAGGTACTCGTTATTGTAACTTGTGCGTCGTATCGTTCGATCGATAAGATGCTCTTTTGTAGCTTGCGCAACGGACGAGAGAATCGACCTTGCATCGATCGGCCTCGACTTCGTCATCGATACACACTTCGCATTGCGCATCTCGCAAAATCTTACAACATACGTATATATATATATATATATATATATATATATAAAATAAATATAAACGTATAACACAGACAGAAGTCGTATTAGAAGGATAGCCGTAAATAAAATGGCATTGTTGCTGAATCGGTCGACGTCATACGTTGAATATAATTACATTCACCTGTTAACGTCATTCCTATATTTATACGCTCCGTTTCTTCATCGACGTTCGCTCGCGATTCTTTCATCGCGTTGCATGCACGATGAGAAAATCGTTTGTTCAATCATCGTATTCGAGTCGATGCATCGAGTTAAGCTCGTATCAGGGTCGTTCGTACCTCGACGATTTTATAACAATTGAATATTATCGATGAAAAAATCTTCGTTTTTTTTACTTTAACGTTAATTTATCGAGCGAAAAATAATCATTAAATCGTAACGCCAAGAATATCCAATTTTCGTGCAGGATGCGTTTCTCGTGTTGCGAGAAAATTCTTACGATTGCATCGATCGGAAATGAAAGTATAGAATATTATTTCCTACAAGAATTTAACGAGATAGCGTAATTCATACGCGTTGGAATTTTCCACCGACTGAATATATTAATACGTTTCTAATATGTAGATGTGCAATTAATACGATGAAACGTTGAGTGTAATATTATATTAGTGCGTAGTCACTCGGTCAGTGATAAAACTCTCGACCGAGTCGTCCTCTCTCTCTCTCTCTCTCTCTCTTTCTCTCTCTGTCCTAGACCGCCGTAGTAATAAGCCCCCCCCCCCTATTCTACCATGTCCGTCGACTAAATCGAGCTGGTCACGGAGATCCTAGGGAGAGCGTACGCGCGGGCCTCAGTCTCTAACTATCGTTTACCCATTACGGTCGAGCAAACGGCATTTTCGTAATATCGCATGTCCTCTCTGGTACAACGTGCCACGTGCGCTTCTCGCGTACGTCGTATTACGTAGAGTCGATTGCATTGGCTCGAAATGAAACTCGTACAAAATGACAATATACGAAAAAAGAGGAGGGGAGGGGGAAAAACGGTGAGACTGAAACGACGTCATTGTTTGATTGCAGATGCACCACCCGATCCAGATGAAACCGGCGGATAGTGAAAATCGTAATGGTGAGTTCGATTTTTCTTGTTTCTTTTTTTTAACGATTTGTACTTTTTGGAAATTTTTGTATATTTATGTGAAATATCTATGAAACTGGGTAACTAGCTGTATAAATATATAGCGGTTATGTACGATACGATGCACCAGCAGATTTAGATGCGACCGATAGACAACGAGGCCGGTAAGAGTGAGACCGTGAAAATATTTTTGATCGACACGATATATTTGAAATATATGAAATATATTAGCATTACAGACGTATATGTACGAAAAACTTACAAAACCGTTACTAGCTATATAAATAGCTAGTTACTGGGCACATCGATCCGTTTCGCTAATTCGATAAGCCTAATGTGATCGAATTACTCAGTCACGTTAATTTATCGAATTACCGAATTAAACCAATTTATTGAATTATTCGATCTAATCGATTTACCGATATCCGATGCGAATAATTTATTAATTCTTTACTAAATTAAAGTCCCATCGAGGCCACTCCCGTGCCTACGTATTTTTATTTCGGTGACGAAAATATACGGTACAATTTATATTTTTTCGATAATTCAACGATAAACTATAATTTTTCTACATTATATTTCGAAACTCCGTTAATTGGATCGAGTTCGTTGGATAGCGAAAGATTTATTAGCGATCGAACTTTCGTATCTAACGTTCTATGTATCCTGGAATTACGAACTGACCGAAACCTCTTCGATAGTTAGACCAGCCTGCCCTACAGCGTTTATTCTCACCTCTATTTAATCGATCGAGACTTTCGATCGTTATCAGGTCGCGATAACGCTGACGCCGTAGTTTGCGACGTATAACATATATACATTCGTCGTACCTACAGTGCTGTCACGTTATTATACATATCTATTTATCACTCCAATTTGACCACTAACAGGAAGGGTCAGGGTCTTTGATCGCGATATATATATCGCTATTTCGAACGCCATCTTGATGGTGATAGCGTTTGCTTCGTTCCGTCCCAATTAATTTCCTCAATCAACAATAAGGTTCGTGCACACCTTTCTCGCCACCTTTCCATATTGCCCAACGTCTTCTCGAAAATTGACTCTTCTCATTATTATCATTGATATTGAGCGATATTAAATTTTCAATAGGTACTCGAAAAATAAATTTAAAAAAAAACCAAAAACCCTTTTCGAGCGTTTCTATCGGATTACCCGACCAGACACGAGCTCATCGTAAATTCCAGCAATTATTCATCCCATGCCCGATCTCGCGTGATTCGATCGAGGATTGCTCAGAGCTATGCATTAAATATCGCAGAGATTTGTAAAATTTTAAACGCCGCCGAGATATCCGACGAACGAGGAGAGATCGCCGAAATTTCAATCGGGATAATTTCATCGTCTCCCGCAATTCGGGAAATAATTGAAGTCGGAAGGTAACGAGGGATCGCGAAGTAGAAACCTTGCGCGCAGGGTGATGTAATAACGAAGAAAAAAATCTCGGTTTATGCGCGTAACCAAAAGAACGGGCCACGTGGATTACGAGAAAAAAATGCTAATGCAATATTTACGTCGGTGAGACAGAGGAGCAAAAAAGCTTATGTTTTTGGTGTTACTTGTTATATATATATATATACTACCCGCGTTCAAAGTCTCCGCAGTGCGGAATTTACGAAAAAACCCCCATTATTACGACTCGGCGCGCGTGTGTCTTATTTCCGTCCCGCATGTATTATTCGCTCATCCTCCCTCTTTCTCTCTCTCTCTCTCTCTTTCGCTCTCGCTCTCTCTCTCTCTCTCTCTCTCTCTCTCTCTCTCTATTTCTATCTCTATCTCTAGCTCCACCCTCGTATCACGCTCTCTCGTTAATTCTTTACGAGCCCGCGCCTGATAAATAAACGAGTTCGCTAAGCCGAGCGAGTGAAACGAGATGAGAGGAGGGTTGCACCGGGCGAAACGGAACTGCGCGGCTTTCGCGATGAGAGACAAAATTTGAAAAAACGAAATTCCGTAAATAAAATTGAATGATTTAAAAAAGTAATATTCACGTTCGTCGAGATTACGTAACGAATAAACGGGGGAGGGGGGGAAGGGTTGGAAAGAAAATAGCTCTTTTTCGATTCGTTTCGAAGGATTTTTATCTTTCGACAGGTGCGAAATATCGGGCGGAAAAATATTACGACGTGTGATTTTTCATAAATGACGGTTCGTCGTTTAATGCTCGCGTCTCGTTGTTGTTTTTTTTGTTTTTTTGTTTTTTTATGATTCTCTCGCGTCGAGCGCGTGGTCGAAGACGAAATCGAGATGAGCCCTATGAAAAACTAGAGTGCCCGCGCGTACGCGCTTTTCGTAGCGTGCAACGAAAACCAGCCGGTTGCACGCTACGAAAGCTTTATTTATACACCACTGTCATTCTATTTATTTTGGCTGACGAACCGGCCTCAGGCTCGTTCTCCCCGTACGAAGTGACTGACATCGCGTTTCACGATCTTCGTATCGGCGGCGTATTTTTTTATTTATTTTTTCCTCCTCGTTCGCTCGTTTCGTCGTAAGAATTTTGCCGTTCGTTAAAATCGTTTCTATATCCGCCGACTATGACGTAACCACTTATCTACGATACAAATAATTAAAACAAAAAAAAATAATAAATCATCGGTAATTTTCTTAAACGTTTTTTTTTTATTTTCGAGAAATAATTTGATTCGTTGCAAAAATCGCGTTTAAAATCGTGCACAAAAAAGAAGCCGGACAAATTCGTCGAGTCGATTAAAAGCGTAATGACAAAGTAAGTCGCTCGATGTACCGGAGCGACGTTCCAATCGCTGAGAAACGAGGCTATAAATAGACCAAAGCTTGAAATAGACGAGATGCGAAGTGCATTCTTATTTTCTTTCTCTTTACGTCTCACCGTGGTCGAAAATGCCGTTCTCCCGTTTGATTCGTTCTACTCTACTTCTTATACATATATATCTATATATATATATATCTATATAGAAACGAGATAAACGAGTGAGCGAAAAAGAATAGCGTCTGCGAGTATTTCGATGGAACAGAGAAGTAAAAGGTGAAAATGGAGAGAGCTAGGGTTCGAGGGTAACTAAAAAGAAAAAGAAAAAAGAAAAAACATTGCTCAGAGGTCGGTGAAAGAAAAGGGGGGAGAGAAACCCTGGAGAAACCAATAATTTCTTCGCTATCCTCACCGTGTGCCCCGGGGCTCTTGCTTGTGCGTTGACGCGGCGATAACGTTTATCTTATCGGCGAGCTCGAGCAACCTAGCTAGAAAAATGCAGCGCACTCGCGGAGTCGAGATAGCCAATGGCCATTCGTATGTATACAGAGGAAAAGACCTACCAGTTCCCACCGGTACCAATCGCACGTAGTACACGGCGTTTAGTTCCCGAAATGTTTCTTTGAAAAATTGTCGCTCCAAAAAAAAAAAAAAATGTCTCGTATAAAAATATTCCAACTTTGATAACAAAAGATTTGTCACCGTTTCACGATTTTCTCTCAAAGTTCTCCCGCTTCTTGTTTTCTCGCTTCGAAACATTTATTCTTCTTTGATAAAAGAATAGAACAAATTGTGCGATAAATATTCGGATTCTTTTTTTTTTTTTTTTTTTTTTTTTTTTTTACGCCGAGATAAAAATGTTCTATCCATCAAACGTTGTTTTATCTCGTAACCGAGGGATGAGGAACGCATCTTGAACGCGTCGAAGGAGATATATGAAAGGACAAGAGACGCACTCATAAATCAGAATATTTCGAGCGACGAGAGAGAGAAAGAGAATGAGAGAGAGAGAGAGAGCGTAGGAGCAAACATTGAATTTCAGCATAAAATAGAAAAGATCACACGCGTCGTACATAGGAGACGCACACGTACACCTTTCGTATACAAAATACGTGTATGGAAAATAAGTTTGAGTTTGAGCGTGAACCGAGGAGGAAAACGCTCGAGTGTACAACGAGAGGAGTAGAAAGGACGGAGATGCTCCGAATTCAAGCAGATTGATGGAACAAGCTGTATAACTCGACTGTTTATGCACGTTCCTTTCTCTCTCTCTCTCTCTCTTCTCCTATCTCCCTCGTTCTCCATTCTCGCTCTACACAATGCACATGTGCAACATTACCTAGACATCCGCTTCCGCAAATATTTTCGGTCCGCAAAGTCGTGAGTTAAATTATTCTCCGTTTTCCTCTAGTCTCGTGTTCGGTCCAAGCCCGAGGTCATAATTTTCAGTTAAAATCATCGTTCAAAGCTCCGGGAAATGAAATTATTCGAAAAACAAAAAATTCAATCATCAACATCGAATTATTTAAAAAACCGATTATTTTGTCCACGAATTCGCTATCTCTCGTTCGCGGAAAATAAATGTTTTTCTCGATCGAGAATGTTACAAAACGGTGCTAATTAAACTCGAATGAAAACAAAAACAGAATCGACCAAAAAAAATATTAATTATAAATTCGCAATTATTATTCGCAATTCGCTCTACTCTTACTACCCGTGGATCGATCGAATTTTATTATTCATCGACCGTTCAATAAAATTTATGTGAAAATAAAATCGTAATGTCGCCCTCGTTTTTTATCGAGAATTAAACAACAAAAATATAAGGAAAAAAACGTCATCCGCGACGTTTACGAACGAATGTTCCCGCGACGAAGTCTTCGGAGACGGAAATACGCATCTAGCCGTTTCTTATTTGCACCGGGATAACGTCCAAATACGAGATGATGGAGGAAACATAAGGAGTGGATTTTACTTTTCGATGCTTTTGCTCTTTCCTCGACCGTACACGTGTATATACGTACAGACACACACACACACACACAGACACACAGTTACACAAACACAAACACACCTACGTATCACACTTGTCTTTGTCGCTCGCGGTAGTTTCCGAGCCAAAAAGAAAAGCGGATGTAGCCGACGAACTTTGGTGGCAGGAAAATGGTGTATAGGAGAGGCGGCGAGCGTTTCTGGAGGTCCGCCAAATATTTACGTTTCACCTACACTCGTAGAGCCGCGAGGGAGTAAGAACGGACCGCTCGTTCTCTCTACCTCTCTCTCTCTCTCTTTCTCTCTCTCTCTCTCTCTCTCTCTCTCTGACTCATCCGTTATATGGCAAACGTCTCGCTATATCTACCCTATGTTGCTTTTGTACAAGTTGTATATCCCTGTACATACATATATATGCGTATAAATATGTATATCGTACGGTAGAGCGATACGGGAGATTCGTCGTCGCGAATTTATTTCGCGATGAATACTCCCCCCTTGCCCCCTCGCCGCTCTCCTCATAAAACGTTGCATAAAATCGACGTGTACAAAAGAATTTTTTGAAAAATCGTTCGCTATTTTTAAAATAACGCATAAATTTACAAATTTCATCGTCGTTCCAAATCGATATCGCGTCGCGGTCCTCGTTACGGGCGATATCATCGCCGCTCAGCCCCCTCGACACTCCTCGCGCATCGTGTGATAAACTTTATGGACCGTCGAGAGGTTTGCCAACGAAGTGTCGAGATCCGCTGATGATCGTCTCGCGGAGGAGTAGCCCCCTCCCCCTCGCTATAATACACTCCTCCGACACTTGCCAAGTACATTTTTCAACAGTCGTATATCTCGTAATCGGATCAAGGCCGCACTATTCGGTATAGCCGATAACCATAAAGAAAATCAAAATTCGCGAGCAAAAAAAAAACGAAATTCGTTGAAAAATTTAAAAATAAATTTCCCCCCGTAAAAAAGAAACAAAATAAAAACAAAAACTGTTAATTTTTCAAATCACAACGACGTTTTAATAATTATCTAGAGATCTTCGCGTATAATTAGTTTCATCGTGACGATAAGACTTTGAGAAAATTCGTAAAAAATATTTCTTCCTCGCGAAGAAACAATACGACATTTATCTACCCTTATCACCTCGTATATATACATCTCCCGGTATACGAGAACGTCATAAGGAAATCGAATTCCCGACGACGACGACGACGACGACGACGTCGTCATCGTCGTCGTCGTCGTATAGTTGTCATCGTTACGGGCGGCTTAACATGAATATACGGCCGGAAGAGGGCTCTTTGCGACCAACTCGCGAGAGAGGGTGTGGGAACGCGTAGGGTGGAAACTGTGCAAACGAGCTTTGACGAGTTGCGAACGAGCTTGCAAAAGCATCGCGAGAGAAAGAGAGAGAGAGAGAGAGAGAAGAAGAAGAATAAGGAGAGACCTCGTCGCGATATTAGCTCAACGGAGTTTAACGGCATCCATATATAATACACACATACATACATACATACACACGCACACACGGGCCTATATAATTGTTTATGGTCTATGGGTACATAAAAAAATATCATATCGGTACAGAAGCCGGTGCAACGACGAGAAATACACCGAGAGGCACACACGCGTTTGTCGGACAGGCAATGCGTTTCAGTTTCCTACCCTACACTTATATGGACGAATCGAAACGGTCACGCCATTCTCGCATCGGCTATCGAGCTAACGTGAACTCGAAGCGATCGTTAGCCGACATGCTTACGTACGTACATACCTGAGTTACATATTCATACATATATACGTATGTATCAATGTATGTATATATATATATATACTTATATGTTGTTACATGTACATTATATACATTAGCTAACTATATATCGAAGTTTCATGAGGGTACGAGTCGAGCCGTTGTACAATGTCCAACGCGCATGACACAAACGACAAGTAACGGACGATTCGCATCGCGTTTCCTTTTACCATTTCATTTCCAGCCGTCGAATCGATCGTTTGGCCCGGTAGCTAAGCGTCTAACCAAGAAAAGCCACGTAACGTAACATTACTGTCCCTCGAATTAATATATTTCTCTCTCTCGAGAGAGAGAGAACGAGAGAGAGAGAGAGAGAGAGAGAGAGAGAAAAGAGATAGACTTCTTCCTTGTCCCATTTATCATCTCGCGATCTCGTCATTATCTTTTTTTTCTCTTTTTTATACATCTTTCGCCAACTAAGAATTTCCACAACTCCGTTATCTCTTTATATATACGTCTCGAAAATTTTCACACAACCCACGAGTATTCTTTATTCCTCGCGACGTCCAACTTTACGTAATACTCGTACTTTCCCTCCTCGCGTCGATTCCTCGCGCTCGACAAAATTCAACGCGACGGTGAACGATACCGCGACGAGGAACGAAGTCTCGTGTATTTTGTCGTTGGTACGCGCGACGAATGAGAAATATCACGAGAAAGATCGGGAAAAATTTAAAGTAGATCGAGATCGACGAGCGCTTTTATTATCACGGACAGTGCCGGGGCGAGGTGAGGGTGTCCGAGACGGCGAGAGGAAGCGATAACGCGTCGTACGCTCGTGGTTTATGCCGAGCCCTTGGAGATCGCGAGAGGAGACTCCGTGGTGTTCGTATATAAAACGTACGGGGAACGAGTAGAATACTCGGTCCATACATAATGCATCGACGAGTCCAAACTCTATCTCTCTCTCTCTTTCTCTCTTTCTCCCCCTCTTTTTCTCTCTGCGTATATTATAGTCTCGAGAGGTGACGTTGCGACTTGGAGGCCACACGAATATATATATTCGTGTATGAAAACTCGAAGGAACGGATGACCCCAAGGCCTCGCTGCAATATACATATATATAACTATATATACATATATATACATACCTATATCACTTGGTATATTATACATCGTAGCGAACACATCGGTAGTCGTTGCCAGTGTCACGTTACCGCTCCTCGCGATGTTTAGAATTTATCTAGAAAGCCTCACTCTTGCCGTCTAATGCATTCTGTTCTAACTGCGGATATGTATATATATATATGTGTGTATATGTATATGAACTCGTTCGTCGATAAACCGCGACCGGAAGTAGACCCGCGAGTACAACGAACCATGAACGTTCTGGACAACGGTTATCTATATTACACGTTTAAACACGTCTCCATTTACCAACCAATGTTCCCATTAGTCAACGAAAAATTTAGAATTTATGCGAGATTTTATTTTTTACCATGAATTATGCGCCGGCTGATCTTTTAGCCTTGAGACTCTCTCGAATTCTTCGATGTTTTTATCATTTTTTTGTTGTTTATGATATTTCGCAGGTTTTTTTTTCTTATCTAAAATCTTCAAGGATACAAATATGCAACGAAACGGCACGAAATATGCTGCACGCGCTGATCTCATCGCCGATCGCATGGTCAGCTAAGCAGTAAAGTTCCGCGATATACCGCGTCATCGTTAATCACAAAAAACACCAATCCTCGACGTAGGTATATGTGGGATGTACCAGGAGAAGAAGGAGTGGGGGATTATTGTGCGAGTAAATACTCGCCGTTCGTTCGAGCGCGTTTTTCCAACGTATGACTTTCGAAAATTGTTAAATAATCGTGAATACGAGACGCCAGACGTTTTTTTTTGTTCTCTTTCTTCAGGTTCGCCGAAACAGAAATTCGACTCGTCGATCGCTGTTTGAACAAGCGAAACGAGGAGGAGGGATACGTGATAATCGGTGCTAAAATTATCTTCTTTTTTTATCCCATCTACGTTGCTCGATCACGAAAAAAAATGTTTTTCAAGCTTTACGAACTGTCGCGATACGACTGTGGTTTTCAAAAATTTCCAACCGAAGTAGAAAACGAGTCGGTGAATTATCGTACCGAGTTGCATTAAATATCGTCGTATCTCATCGTAGATACGTGAATGCAAAACTTGAACGCGATGCCAAACGTATGCCGCGACGAGGTCGAAAAGCCTCCGTGGTCGAGAGCCACGGAAGACTTACGTGGTCGGCGAAAGACTTCGGGGCGATAATACGGCGCGTACGCCGGTGAATCATCGCGTAGCGCTTCGCGGATTGGCAAAAGTGCAGTAAACACGGGGACTGCTCGTTCACTCACCACCTCGATTATCGTATGTGTGCGACAAAAAGTAAAATTTCAACGAGTATGCAAAAAGCTTTATACCCGATCCTTCTTAACGAAAGACATACGAGGGGAATTTGTACATCGCGTCTCGATGTTCACGCCAGTGTGGCGTATTGGGAAAAAGAAACGAACCGTTTTTCACTACCTATCGCTAATTATTCGCGATAATTCCTTTTTCTTTTCGTTTTCTGTTTTTTTTTTAGTTGCGTTTATCGTTATCGCGAATGAATTTTCCATGAAAACCCACTAGTGGTACGTACGATTAGCGATGTCGTAACGCACTCGAGTCACTCGACTCGTGGGCATTAAACAAAAAACAAAAAATAAAAAATGGAAAGTAGATCGTCCTCGTTTTTTTTCCACGAAATGTAGCACATCGCTGTTTCCCTTGGCTCGAAAAATGTATTCTCAACAGTAAAAACAACGTTGCCACCCCCGGCTTGCCCGTTGCGAGTACGAGAAAACGTTTTTTCAAGTTTTTCAATTTTTACCATTTTCCAAATTCCAGACAATAACAAAAATCCAAAAAAAAAAAAAATTCAAGAAACGTGTAACATATTTTTGTTCGTTCTTTATTATTGTTATTTTCGTAAAAATTATTTGTGTTTCGCGAACGAGTCTTGAAAGCTCGAAAAGTGACGAGCGTAGAAAAGCGACGGTCGACGAGGCCTGGGTATCGCTTGAAGATACGTATATGCACACGTATGCCGCTATGTGGGAGGCACAAAAAGCTAAAGGGGTAGGGGAAATAAGTGAGAGACGAAGGAACGAGGAGACGGTGGAAGACGAGGAGAGGACATGGTGGTGGAGGCGGCGAAGGAGGAGGAGGAGAAGAAGAAGAAGAAGAAGAAGAAGAAGGAGGAGGAGGAGGAGGAGGAGAAGAAGGAGGAGGAGGAGAAGTACCGGGTGCGATAGCTGCGCCCCGCGACGCCACGATACGAGCATACGAGCGAGAAACAAAGCTGACATATAGTTATACGAATGTAAAGTCCAACGTTGTTACTCCTCGCGGCGTTTCGCGGGTCCGCGCGCGCGCGCGTGCTCTACGACAGAATAAGTAAAAGAGAGAGAGAGAGAGAGCCAAGACCGCGGGTGAGATGTGTGAGTGGCGGTGGTGGTGGTGGTGGTGGTGGCATTAGAGGTAGAGTAGTAGTGGTAGTAGTAAGAGAAGGAAGGAATCGAGCCGACCGTGGTGCCGGCGCGCGCTCACTTGTTGAGTGTCGAGCGACGGACGTGTCTTGCCATCGACCGGTAGACACAAGCCGCGCATCGCGACTCGAAAAATCGGTTAACGCGCGGTTTAAATGAATTTCCAAAAAACATAAAAACATAAAAAAAAGTGCTCGTTAAAAAAAATTAACAAAATAAAACATTGTTTGGAAAATCAGCCAAAAAAAAAACAAAAAATCATCGTTTCGATGAATAATTAATCGAAAAAAGTGCGATTTTCAGGACGATCGAAATTTCATCGAGTAAAATTGCATCCGGTGTTCGTGAAACGAAATGTGAAAATAGTATTTCGCTGGGTTTGGTGAAAAATAATACGAGAAACGCGAGATATTTATGAATAATTAAAGAGAAACGAGAAATGAAGTGTTGACGCGAGTTTAGAAAATAAACGTCGAAGTGAGAATATATATATTTTTTTTTTTTCGTTTTTTTTTTCACGCGTCTTTGAACGTCGAAGAATTTTTCCCGATGACAAAGCGATTTAATCGTGTGTGTCCGACACACACAGGGGCAGGTGTATCGAGAAACTAAATCGTCGCGACGCGCGGGCTGTCGTTTGAAATAAGAAATCGTAAGACAATATATTCTTCTTTCCCTCTCTCTCTCCCTCTCTCCTTCTCTCTCTCTCTCTCTCTCTCTATCTCTCTATCTCCTCTCTCTTGGTTATCTTCGCCGTAGCGTATTATATTTCGCGAAAAGCTACAGGCGCACACTGGATAGGACCGGTGAAATTAGCAAACGAGCGTAGAGAAGCAACTCGAGTGGGAGACCGTTGAGAGAAAAAGGAAGAGAGAGAGAGAGGCAAAAGAGAAATAGAACGCTATTGTGTGTCGAGAGTTGTGCGAGCTCGAGAGAGAGAGAGAGAGAAAGAGTCGCGTGGGCTATTTTCGAAGGCCTTTTCCTCTCTTCGAAGACCGGAGTGTGTGCCACACCGCGAATCTCGCGCGTCTCGCGAATTCCGACCGAGAGCTAAAGACACCCGCGTAACTCGCGCATTTTGCGCCAAAGCTGCACACACAAACACACACACACGCATATATATATATATATATAAACACACACACACACGTAAACAGACTCAACCAGAAAACACATCGGGCGAGTCCGCGATGCGGTCTCAACGTCTATGCTCGTAAATACGCTATTACAAAAGCGTTAATGATACACCAGTCGAGTCTCATGCTGATGCTCCGCGCGCGCTACGACTGCGTTGATGCGCGCTACGGTTTTACCGCTTTTGCTCACGGTAAATATAAGAACCCGAGCACCGAGAGACGATAAGTTTGCGGCAAAATTGCCAAGGGAACGAAACTCGAACGTTGAGAGAGAGAGAGAGAGAGAGAGAGAGACTAGGTTTACCTCGGTAAAAATGATATTATAAAAATATATATGTATACACACAGATTCTCGAGTCACTAAGGACACCTAGAATTATCACATCGAGGAGAAATTCTCAATAATCGTAACCTCGGGCAAACCGGGAACAACATTTTCATAAATTTTCAATCGCGACAACGCTTTGTTTTCGTTTCATTTCCCTTACTTTTCGTCCCAACAATTTATCGCGATCGAAATCAGCGCGAATTGATTAAAAATCGTTAACAATGCTGTGCAGAAAATAAACAGTAATTTTGTTTCGTAAATATCGCGTCGTCTTGATAAGCGCGAGTTAAAAACGATGACTAGAGTCGACAATTAAAAATTCTCGAGAAAACTGTCTTCGCTCGTCGAGCGCGTGCGCGATAATCTCTCGCCAGGCGAATGCCAGTAACGTCGGTACGAGAAGTCCGCGAAACAATTCTTCGTACGGTCCACTCGCGCATGCTGCCCTGTACAGCGCGTCTTATTTAATCTTCCGAGAATAAATACCGAACGTCACACATGCGTAATACATAATACACACAAACACGTCTATATAGATGTGTATATATATATATATATACATACATATATATACATCTATATAGACACACGTAGGACCGGAAATCCCAAGTACCGGTGGAACGTCATCACCGCAAGCTGGCCGACTCAGTCGCGTTTTCTGACTCGTCCGTGTCTTACCGATGTGCCCATTCACGCGACAACGCCCATAAAAAAAAAAACGAAGAAAAAGAAAAAGAACGAAAGACACAGAAGAAAAGAAAAAAATAACGCGAGCATCGTGACGAGCCAAGAAACCATAACGACCCGAGAAACTTGTCCAGTACGACGGACAACAAACCGCGCACGACACCCGCGCGTACTTCCTTTTGTTCGCGACGTTCATTATCATTATTATCGTCATTATCGTCGACGTTTGTGCATCTCGGTTGCATAACTATAGAGTGGAAACGTAATCTACCTACGAATATAATCGTACATAATACCTATATATCTGTATATGTGTATATATCTTCATATATATACATATATATATATATATATATATAGATATAGATATAGATATATGATTGCGTAACGTTATATCCTAGCGTGGACAACGGAACGAGGACGAGTGTGGTGTCTACTTTGGAGTCCCTCTCTCTCTCTCTCTCTCTCTCTCTCTCTCTCTCCCTTTTTTTTACCTGCACACCGTACACCGCCACACAGCCCGTGGCAAAAGAGAGTCGAGACTCTCGCGATACGCACGTTCGTCCTTCTCTCCGATTCTTCGCGGGACTCCGTCGCGCCTCGAACCCCGGTGCAATCGAGCGCACGCGCGTGTCCGCGCGAACTTTGGATGCAACGATACCCGACTGCAAAATTCGCTCGACGTACGTCGTGTTCTCGATAAAACGTTACGCGGTCACTCGAACGATATGACGAAACGATGATCGTTCGTTCGATAAAACGATCTAAATATCAATACAAGGATCGATCGATCGATCGATCGATCGAACGAAAGTTCATTGTGCTAGCGGTTGAATAAATTTTCGTTCTCTTTAATCGGTGTTTATACTTTTGTTTCTCTCTGTGTTTGCGTGTGTGTATATAAAGCGCGTTAAATTATTTCGTAAATATCGCGAAGAAAAAAGGCAAAGGAAGTGGTGAGAAGTGAGCGATGACTCGCGGGAATTTATTTATCGCGGTGTGGCACTCGCGACTATATACCATTTAAGCTTTCCCGTCTCGCGCACCTTCGCGTCGCGTCTCTATATACCGCGTGAATTCCTGTCTTCGACTCTTCGAGACTGACGTCGCTCGTATCGTTGAACGAAGAGAGAAAAAATAAAAGAAAACAAGAAGGAAAAAAGAAGAAAATAGAAAAACAACGTCGCTATATATACACGCGTGTATGTCGCGCCGGTGCTTTCTCTTGACGTGCCCCTAGGACACGAAGAAAAATCACTTCGGGTTCGTCGACCATTAACTAACGTCTTGCAATTTTATATATATATATAGATATAAGTGTGTAACGAAGGAGAGAAATAGTCGCGATCGCGTTAAAAACGTAGCGACGGCTTCGAGTGAAAAAAGGAAATCTCGTTGATCTACGTGACACGTGCCGTTTCCGAGAAACTAGGTGAACGAGAAAACTTTTAGTGCAACGGTTTTGTCATCGAATTGTGTTAACAGTGAAAACGATTCTGCGACTCTCTGTAGTTTTTGTATTCGTTGTTGTTGTTATTGTTGTTGTTCGTGCTTCGTGCTCTAAGGATGATTTCTTCGCGACGTGATAAATAACAGTGATTACGCGAAAAAATTCGTGTTTGTTTTAATATTATTATTATTATTATTATTATTGTTATTATTTTTATTGTTTATTCGTCGTTCGAGTGTTTAACGAAACGCGAGGATAAAACCGGAGCATGGCCATGAAGAGTAGGAAACAGTATTGCGGTGGTGGACACTTTGGTGCTGCGAGCCAATATCCCGCGATCAGTCAGGCTTATTGGGCGCCTCAGCCGCAAAATGTCCCGTATTCCGTACCAGGTAATTAAACTCAAAATAATATTATTTTCCATCGTCCTTACAACATAAAAAAATACGAAAAAAAATGCCCCATTCGTCGACAAGATTTTTATTCACAAGTTAAAATTTTCATAAATTCCGAAAAAACAGCCAAAACGCCATAAACGATTAAATCAACGTTCGTTAATTAATAATCGTTTGATCCAGATGACAGAAAAATTTACTGTAACATTGTTGTTTGACACGAAAAAAACGAAAATCAAATTTCAAACGTTTCCTCACTCGCGACGATTCGATTTCGTCGAGAGACCGAGCTTTTGCGAAGCCGCGGTAGCAACCCGGAGAAGACTCTTGTCACTTCGTTTCGGAAGGTTCGAGACGAAGTTCGAGAGGGACCAGCGCCCCTAGGAGCCGGGGCGGTGGTGCATCGCCGAGTCTAGGGAGACGACGCGATACTCCGGGGTATAGTTTATGAATAGTCAGCGCACGGATCGTTCCCTCGTTCGCTCGTTCGTTCTCGTCCTCATCGAAGAGAATGAATAAGTATGTACCCACATATATATATATATATATATATATATATATATATATATATATATATATATGTATATATACGCGTCTCTATATATATATATATACATATATGTGTGTGTGCGTGTGCTCACTGCGTACGTCATAAATATACATGGGAGATAGTTTGTGGCATTACGTGGTCGGAGCTCACTGTGTTGTGAGACACGACTATTAATAAAATAAAGAGCACCGCGAGCGTAACCCGAGTTTCTCTCGGACCTCGAAGAAGCTCCAATGCAATAATACACTCTATATACGCGTAATACACAGACCCAAAAACACACGTGACACCACAGGAAGTCGTAGAAGCTCGGTTGCATTGGCAGCACCAACATCTTCGTCTCGTCCGTCAATCATTCTCTCGACTCGTGTTTTCGACTCGCGATCGTTCAGCGTCACCCGTTTATTTTTTTTCACTTCTTCGTCCAACGACAAAAGTGTCGGACGTTAATTAACGCTTTCGCGATTTATCTTTCGCATTGATCTCATTTTTTCATCTCAGCCCCCTTACCTCCTTAGACTTTACGTCAATCACGATTATTTGTCATTTGAAAAAATCGTATAATCGATTTTGAATTTATGTTACGATAGAAAAAAAGAAATAAAAAATACAACCATGTTTTGTATATGAAAATTGTCGTTCGAATTGAATCGTTCTCGTAATTCGTATTCCTCGTCTCGAATCTCCGTTCGAACGAAATGAATGGAATTTAACATCAGGGATAATAAACGATAATGACAGAGGCGTCGCAACGTGTGATTTTCGTACGTTTCGTACGAGTTCCTCAAGTTCACTTCGTACTTCCTTCCGGTAGGGCGAGTTCTAACAGTTCGACGGTTAGAGTCGGTATAATATCGTACACCTACGGTAGAAATGTTTCACTCACACATTCTACATACCCATATATATATATAAATATGTATATGATATATATACATATCTTTATAGACACGCAGAAAGGAGAGTACCGTTCGGGATATCGTCGAACCGCGTGGGCGGACAACTTCATACGTATATCTATATATCGCGCGCTCACTTATACCCCCATACCTTACGACATAGCTGTTATTTTCCTGCATCACGAGAATCCACCTGCTGAACGTCCGAGTCACGTATACAGCCAGCGATGTATGCGACGCGATAACCCATACGTCGCTATAAAGGTATATATATATATATATATATATATATATATATATAGAGAGAGAGAGAGAGAGAGAGAGAGAGAGAGAGTTATGTATATATACATATATAGATATATATATGAAGCTCAGGCAAAGGGACGAAGGAAAAAGACACGCTCGAGTTTGCGAGACGATCGGCGCATACTCGCCCGGGCCGATCGACTCGTGCGCGAAAATCGGTCGTGCGTCGACTATATATATGTGTTATTTTGCTCGAATTCTCTCACGTCATACAGACAGGAGCGTATACCTATAATAATAATAGTAATAATAATAATGAATCGATGCACTTATCCTCTCCCCACTGTTACTGCACCGTCGTATATATACGATGGATAAGGTTGGCAACGTTTCGAAATAATCTCGGTAACAATCGCCGGACGATTCGAATGAAATTGCTCAGAAAAACGGACGAGATAAAAAGAGGCAAAGGAGCAGAGTCCATTTCCGACTCGTCTCGCGGCGTGTTCCAGCCGAGCGTAATGGATAGAACCCGCCTCTTTTACCTTTTACCTGGTACCGTGGAGCATTGAGAAGAGACTAGGTGAGAGAGAGAGAGAGAGAGAGAGAGAGAGAGAGGATTTTCGCTACGTACTTTTGCCCCTGTGTATGCCGGGAGAGGCGCGATTCACCGGTCGTCTTGCAACTTATTACGGAAGTAACGGTCAAGCTGGCAGCGAGCGAATGGGTTAAAAAACATGAAAAGAGGAATGAGAGAGAGAGAGAGAAATAAAGCACTGCGTGCTACTTAGAACCAGTGTACCGAGGTAACTGGGTCGCGTCAGTAATGAGAGAGAGAGAGAGAGAAAGAGAGAAAGAGAGTAAAGCGAATGCCTTCCCCCTCTCCGCATGGTTCAGTGAAAATTACGAACGGGTTCAACATTCTTCTCATTTTGCCGGTACAGGTATATGCACGCGGACTTGTTACTGGAAATACGATCTTAGCTGCGTTCGTTTTTGGTCAACTTCCGGCTTTATTATCTTAAATTATCCAAAATCGCGTGACTTCGTTAATGGACGAAGATCCATAATTTCTTTTTTTCTCTCTCTCTCAGCGTGCTGGAATTCACAGTTATCGTGCTCATTGTTCGTGTTCATTAAAAAAAACAACGTGTATCTATATATATATATATATACGAAGCGTATTTAAAATCGTGTAATTTCATTTCGATTAAATCTCGAACGTCCTTCGCACGCTGTGTGCATCTGTGTGTGTATGGTTCTCAACGCCACGTGTTATTTCGTACGAGATCGTGTCGTCGCTTCTTCCCCGATGCATCACGCGATCCGGTTACACGACGGCAGCACGATTCGACCCTTGATCGTTACGTATTGGATGTGAAAATGAGAAAATTATCGAGATACTCAATGCACGATCATCGATGATCTCGAAATTTGAAAAAAAAAAAACTTTAGTGAAAATTGTCAAATTTGTCGTGACGAGACTTAAATATATTTCAAGGACACGTTGTTACAAATTTAATTTTTGTAACGATAACGAATCAGTCCTAAAATCGTTCTCTCTCGGAATGTTTTTTTACATTGCTAAGATTCTGGCCGAGAGAACGTTCGAGATCTCGATACGTGCCCTCGACCGATCGGTGAATAATTAGCGAGCTCGCTAATCACGCGTGTACACATAACGTTCTAAGCGAGATACAACGCGCGTACGTAAATTACGTTCGAAACTAACAGAACTCGCGCGCTCATGAGAATTTCGAAGCTTCGCTCACAACTTTTGAGTCACTTGCGGCTTTTCGAAACATCGCTCGTACCTCGATACCCCGCGCGCTACGTCTATATAGAAATTTTCGTCGCACTCTGTACGAATAATGTGTGTTTTGTGTATGTGTTTTCGCCTCGAACGCTCTCGGCTTGAGCAACTCATTAACGTCCTCTGCACACTCACCCGACACGACTTAACTCATCTCGTACGTACGTTCGACGAGAATCTCTCTTTCTCTTTCTCACCAACGGGATGGGCGACGTGCTAAATGAGATTAAAAGTAGCCTCGAGAACGCCGAAAGTCCCGTGCACCGTAACACGTTTCGCGGTCATGTACGTTTTAATCCCCTCGACTCGACTCGTCAAATTTCTCATCGCGAAGACGCGAATAATCTACAAGGTGATTACAAAACTCTATCGTTGCATCGAAATTATTATCCGGAGTCTCGTTCTTTAAAAGAAAACCAATGTATTCCTTTTTATCGCTAATTTAATTGCAATTTCTCAGTAACGATATTTTCTTTTTTATATAATTTTCATTCGGTCGATTCAATTTTATATCGTTTCTTGATCATTTTAATCGATAAATCGAGATTATCGAGGCTCGATGAATGCCTAACGATACGTGTAAATTGACGCTTAAAAAAAGAAGAAGAAAAATAGCAAAATTGCCGTCCCTTCGCTCGATCGATCTCGCATGGGCAGAGCGAGTGTACGACCGCGAAATACTTGGAAACTCGATCGTTATATACGCTCCGATGGACGAATCGGGCTCGGTGCGCGTCCACGGGCGAGATCGATCGGCCACGCTCGTTTAATACTCCGTTACACACACGCGCAACGTCGCGTTTCTTACGTACGCAATCCTCGATACGACCGTACGCACCACGATCGATCACACATTATCGTATTAAAAGTGAAAGGTGAAGCCGACTGATGCGCGGCGCTAAGGGCTTAATCCTACGAACGTATATATAAACAAGGTGTAACAACGTACGTTCGAGAAAAAAACGATTCGAGAAACGAGACGCAATATTGTCTTTGCGTCGTTCGCCTCGTCTCTCGGTCGATGCGATAGCGTGTGAATTATTATTATTTTTACGTTTTTTTTTTTTTATTACGATGAACGATAATATTTATAAAACGATTGATGGAAATAATTTATGAACGTAATTAAGAAAATTATTGATTAGAGTGTCGCGATAACGCGTAGTAGGTATGCGATTATCGTAACGATAAAGTACGAAGTAAAATTGAGCGACCGCGATGTATAATGGAATACACGGCCTTATCGTTGGTCAAAGTGGTTTCCAGTGCGTCAGTCTCGCTTTGCGGTATGAGCTCCTGCGATATGTTCTACTTATAGCGTGTATAAGTATTTCTACTGGCAGTAGTAGGTCAGACAGAACGTTCGTATTTTATAAACATAGGTATATAAACGTACACGTAGCATCCTATATTCTTTGTCCGACGTCGATAAAAGTTTCGCTCACGAATACGATAAACTCTTTGGAATATCGAGACGACTCGACGCAGCTCGAACGATCTCCCGTCCGGTAGTTTCCGTGAGGACAACGAGCGATTGATTTATTTTGAATTATTTATCTCGACGAAACGCGAATCGTTTCGATTTGTCAAATATCGATCGATCGATTAATTCGATTAAATAGATATCAATCGATATATATATCGAAAGACAATCGATCGATTAATTCGATTAAATAGATATCAATCGATATATATGTATATCGAAAAATAATCGATCGATTAATTCGATTAAATAGATATTAATCGATATCGAACGATTTGTTTCGATATATCGTGAAAACAGGTGGGCGTTCGATCGTCCTTTTTTTTCTTTGCCTCCTTATAGCTCGTCGTCGTATATTTATCTCTGGTTTCTCTTTCTCAACACTACGATGGGTGGGTAACCCTCCTATAACCAAGTATTTCTGTATTCCGTACGCCCGAGCGGGTATTCGCCCATACGCTCTTTCCTCTATTGCCGCCACACTCCGTGTACGACTATTTGTACATACGTATATATAGGACGAAGAGACACGCGTTACATAACTTTTCACAGACACAACGACGTATAAGGAAGTCAAGGATGTTTGAAAGTACATATAGACGGTCCAGCGTGTGCACACGCCATGCACATTTATCGCGGAATTCTTCGCGACTCGTGTATACCTGCCGGGCATCCCAGATACATTACGTGTGTACCCTTTACCCCGCATTTTTTCCCCCCCTCGTACGTATTTTCTTTTCTAGCAGAAAAATATTTCTCTCAAAGTGAAATTGTTTACTCTTCGTGCTCATATTTTACGTCAAGCTTCGAAAATTCTACGTGGGAACGAAATATACAATTTAAAGAGAGTAAATACACAAGTTGAGAACAAATTGATGAATAATTTCAATTAATTTTTTCACTTCGTGGTTTCGATATTTTTTTTTTTTTAACGGAATAAATTAATCAAATTTAATCGACTGAAAAAGTGAGACTGGCACGTTGCACGGCTTTTTGGTGATAATCAAGCTTCCCGTCTTTCCTCTCTCTCTCTCTCTCTCTCTCTCTCTTTCTCCGTTATCACTGATATGCCGTGAGACGTGCACCGCGAGAATTTTTCCAAAGTCCTTAACGAAGGCACGTATCTCACTTTTTCCACTATTGCCCATCTCGCGTATGGCTCATACGTGCCGTATCTGCGCGAGTGCCGGCGACTTAAACGAGCAGACTTTTTCAGTACCGTTGATGATACGGCAAGAGGGGTTAAGGGGTAGAGACCGAGGTAGGTATATCAGCCTTTTGTATAAATATATAGACGTCGTCGTAAAATCTACGGGTCTCGAGCACGGTATGACTTTGCAAAGAAGAAAAAAAAAAAGAAGAAAAAAAATCAAAAGAAACCCCACCGAGAGTGGTTGATCTATATACACAAAGGTCTCGGCGTCAAGCAAAGTCACGTTTATATATTAGCTTTTCTTCAAGTACTTTTCCCTCGGCGACGTTACTACCGAGAATCCAGCATATTGAAAATCCTCAACAGAAAAAAGAAAGAATTCTTTTTCATTCTATCCTTTGACGCTTTATTGCTCTAATTAAAACACGATGTACAAGAATATTTTTCTCTTTCGAACGTTTCGCGCTCGATTAAGAAAATAACGTTGAAAAGTTGTGAAAAGATTCTTAGAAGCGAGCTTACCTTGTCAATTTATCAATGGCATAATTGAAAATTCATTACACTCGGTATTTATTGCTCTTTTAAACAGAAGTAATAAGGATCGTTCCTTTCAGATGTTAAAGAAGCTTTCATCAAAAAAAAAAAAAAGAAGAAATCTCTCTCTATTTCTCTCATCGAGGTGAATTTTCTTATATCGATCAATGGCCACCGATGTCAATTTACAACAGATACAATTATCAACCGTCTAGAAGTTCCACCCTCGTAATCGTCGAAACCTTAAAACGTTTACTCTCTCGAGCTATTCGAAGAGGCAAGAGGGCTTACGTCAGTCAAAACATTTTTTAATCCGTCTCGACATTGCCCTCTGAATAACGCGAATCATTTTCTTCTTCGGAAAATTCTCGAAGTCGTGGCCCCTTTGCCCGTGTAGTCTCTTCGCGCGAGCTCGAGCTCTCTTCAGCATCCAAGAAAGTTGTAAAGTTAGTCTATCGAGACGCGAGAGATATAAAGAGAGATAAAAGAGAGACAGCAGGACGTGAGAGAACGGTAGTGTGCCAGTGGAACGAGCTGCACGGGAAACAAGTTCTCCCACTTTGGCTTCTATATGGGGCTTTGGTGGAGAGCGAACGAACACGCCGCGGCGAACTCCCGCACAGTTTTCTTCTCTTCTTACCATTATATATATATAGCACATACACTTATATATTTATACATATATATATATATATATATTCTATTTCATTCCTTGCCCTTCGCTTCGCTGCTACCGGTGCAGTCACTTCCGCGTGAAATACGCTCGGTACGGTTGCTTATATATATATATATATATTTTATATATAAGCAACGGTACGAGGAGTACTCGATGCAACAGAAGTAAAATTCGTTCTATATAGCGAACCGCGAAAAGCTTCCTTACTGAATTGTTACATTCGTACCGAAGTCGTACGTTGTCTTGTTCTTACACTAGACAATATTTTTACAAATATATGTATATACGCATCGTGTATAGGTATGGTGGCAATAGCGCCCGTTACTATTCTACAATGAAGCCGTATCTCGCGAGTGAATTATAATCATGCATGTTGCACATTCAATACGAGTAACGTCTTATTTCTCATAACGTACAACAGAACGCGATCTCGCATTTGTCTACCTAGACTTACCTGTATAGAGTCGAGACTCTTGCGTGAAAAGTCTCGCCGAGTGTGAAAATTACCGTCTTGACGTTGAGATAGTGTTCGAAGAATGAAGGAACGAAACAATAATATCTCTCGTCTCGTCGTAGGCTTTTGCATATTTTAATTTTTTTTGTTTTTATACAACCGATGGTGAAACGATAAAGCAGATGTAATTGTTTTGATTTATTGACCTAACTGAATTACAGCGATTTCTTAATGACTGAGTGATTTAAACGATTGTTATTTTAATGGGGGAACGATTTGCATTTTTAATGCGTGTAATTCATGGCAAATAGCATTTTCATTATTACGGTTAATTTGTGAACACGACGTGCGAGCAAAACGTAAACATAACGGATGTTGTTTATATGGAAAAATTCACAAAAATCCATGATTCGGCTTTAAAAGTGTGAAAATTCATTTAAAAAATCACAGGGTAATGAAACTGGTGGCATTTTGAAGCTTGAATAATTACGAATCGAATACGCGCTGAACGATAGACCATTTTCCAAAAAAGTTATAATCGTATCAGTGATAGCCGTTTTTTTTTACAATCCCATTTACCAACATTTTATTTTTCACTTTTCCCCATCATATATTAACGTGCTTAGACCCCCTGACAACCGAACTTTGATTAATTATCGCAAAAATTCACAATTAAAAACATATTTTCAACGTTTTTTTCACTCATTCCCCAATTCTCAAAATCCTCAGAATCGCAAAATTCCAAGTCCCCATAACTTCCGTTTGATCCAAGTAGAATTAATTACATCGTTTTAAAACGTCCGAAATGGACCATCCGGTGGAATACCTGAAATCCAACGAGTCGAATCAGACACGTTTTATCGACGCTCGACACACTCCCTGATGAAACGTCAGACAGTTCGATTAATTTTCTGCTCGGTTTATGGCGAGAAATCCACGAGGGTGACAGCTTTTTGCATATTAATTCGGGTGAGGTCACCTAGCGTGAGAAAAGTGGGCAGGAAATGTGACAAGTTGTTTAAGGTCAATGCCGCGAAGTTGCAAGGCAAACGTGGGGCTGCTCTTTCTCGGACCTCGTATACTATACAACGTACGACATTCGCGTGGCCAATAATTCTCTCTCTCTCTTTCTCTCTCTCTCCACTTCTGTCGTGACTCGCGTGACGTAGGAAAAAATGCATCGGTAGCCACGTATTATTATAGTCCGCGGTAATACGAATTCGCGTTGTCCGAGGATTTGCATCCGACCCTGGTGAACTTTCGAGGTAGCAAAGTCCGATGAGTTTTCCTACGTACGCGACTTATTTAACCGAGGACAAGACGTTATAAGTCGTTCGATGCGACGAACTCGATTCAAAGTAAAAACAATTGTATCAATTAAATTTATTGATCAAATCATTAAATTAAATTTCTCATCCTGTCTCGTTTCTATTTATTTGTTATTTATCGACGGTATTCGAAACGAATTTCTTATCAATTAATTCCAACGATAATCGTCGCGTTACATCCAAAATATTAATCACTCGCTTTAATTTTGTTCTTTTCGCATCGCTCGAATCTTTCGAAACACACCTCGCTCGCTTTTATCGAGCAAATCGAAACGGCGCGCACGACCACGGTGCAAAGCTTCGCCACTGCTTACACGGGTGAATACTCGACGCTGGTCATTGGCCTCGCGACGAGCGTAACGGACACGTATAGATATAGATCGTTCCTTAGTTTGTCGTTTATTCGTGCTTCACGCGCGTTTACGCAAACGTAATTTTACGCCTACGGCACATTGCGCGTCTCCGAAACTCACTGTAACTATATATGCGCGAGCAATTGCACGTATAGTTATATTTTCGTAACTCGTATTCGTACCTCTGGCTTTCATATACGTGCGAATTTAACGCTCTCGGCCAAGAAGTATGCGCCGAGGTGGCACAATGGAAATATCACGAAACGCCCCCGCGTCCTAACCATCCGACGACGAAATGCATATACGTATATATGTATATATATACATTTGAAGAGAGAGAAAGAGAGAGAGAGAGAGAGAGAGAAAGAGGGAGATATATATATATAGTATATCATATTAAACACAGCATTTTCGACTCTCGGTTTCATTTGCTTTACAAGCGTGACGAAGAGTTACAACGACGCGTAGGCTTCGGTCCGTCACTCATTATCAACGATAATGAGTTTAAGTGGTGGATCAAAATGAAGTGCTTTATAATTGCTTTTGATTTTCTACTGGAGAAAAATCCAGCGTTAAAATTACAACTCGCTATTACTTTCGTTTGAAACATTATTTACCTTAGGTCCGATTAAAACGAAAAAACTGATTCGGATAATTGGACGTTGATTAATCGATTAGTCCCAGTGGAGAAATTTTATATTAAGATCGAGAAAATTATTGCCTAAGCATTGTCCTGTTTTTGTATCGACGACGAGAGAGTTACATCTCTATCAATATTTTTCTCCGTTTATGACGAACGTTTTAACGAGTAAAAGCGTATCGGTAGCCTCGGGCTTGCCTCGCCTATTTTTTTCCATCCTCTCGCTTCGATTTCTGAGGGAAGATACAGTTTTTATTTTATTTTCTTTTTTTTTTATCATCTCGCCGTCTCTTTCCTCGCTGATTTTTCTCACGTCGTATTCGACGGCATAACTGACACCGCGAATATACAGATAGAGATATCTTTCCGACGGTGAGAAGCGTCGAGGATGTACGAGGGATGAGCCGCGTCCGCGTGTCACGGGCACGTGCCACAAGCGCGGTTTCAGTTGTCCCCTCCGGAGTTTATCAATGGAAGTTTCGCTTCCACGGTCGCACCGCGACAACGAAGATACCGCTCTCCGTACAGTCGCAGTTGAGAAAAATATACCGAGGGAGGAAAACAGGTGGGATAGCTCGGGAGTCAATCGATCTGTGGCGGGGGAAAACCTCCGTCTTTCTCTCGTTCTCTTCTCCTTCTTCCAGTTTTTCTGTCTTTTCAATCAACGTTTCCAGTATTTTTCTTTTCGCTAGGATTTTTTTATTTACAAAATTTGTACGTCGAGAAAAATCGCTCGATTAAAAATTTTTATTTTTTATTTTCTATTTTTATTTTCAATTGGGGAAAATCAGTGTGACTCCCATTGACCCGCGACGATTCTCGTAGCTTATAAGGGGATCGAGAGAACCGGAAATTTATATTTCGATTACACATTTCCCGTACGATACGAATATATAATTTGCTCGTTTCCGTCGCGATAAAAAAAAAAGTATTTCAACTACGGAGATGCTCGCATCGCACGATTCGTAATTCTATGTTTTTTCTACGGTTTCTCCTCCCCGTCGCTCCATAGCGAAATTACCGAAGCGAAAAGAGAAAAAAACCGGGAGATGAATGAAAAGAAGCCAAGTGGGTGGAGACGAGCTGTTTTCGTAAAGCGCGAAAAAAAGAAAGATGATTTATCTGGGGGATATGTAAATACGCGTTTTCTCTCTTTCGTATATTTACATACCGTGAAGGAGGGGTTATTTCCCATTAAATAAGAGACCTCTCGAGCATCCACGAGCAAATACTGTTATTTATCGGCTATTGACGTGTCTATTTACATTATTCTACCGTGTAGTTATTCCCAACTCGGAAGAAAACACGCTTTTCTCTTGCTCGCCTCTTTCGTTGGATCACAAAAAAAAACATATATCATCGCGCGTTGTACGAGGGATTTAAGAAATCCCACGAGAGATACATTCATTTTTGTTGGACTAGAAGTGACAAATTCTGAATAAAAAAATCTCCCGGAAGTCGAGGGGCAGAGAAAAAGAAAATAATGAACGTTGCTTCTTCCATTTTCTCGAGAGATTTCAAGGCGACACTGGGAGTGGTGAAGCATTTTTTTTTTGTCTTTTTTTCTTTTTTGTTTTCAGCCACGAAGTAAGAGGTGCCATGGCTGATGACGAGAGTACACGAGTGACGAGGGAAGAAAAACCCTCTCTCGTATCTCCACTATTTGTGTCCCGACAGTAAAATGAGACCGAGAGGGTTGCGCGACGAAAAAATACAAACACGTATTCGTACGTAACCCCGCTCGTCTTGTTGTTTCGCTCGGAGTCACGTGGAGCTACGCGAAGCCAAAGAGCACGTAGCGAAATTGTGCAAGAACGGCGATCCTCGTGATTAACGCGTACATACATGTATATATATATATATATATATATATATATCTATAGCTAAATACAATAAGCATAAACGAGTCAACGCTCCAACATTTACATGCTTTTATCAGATACGAGTGACATTTGAAATCGAAAGAAAAGCAATCTGTTAAAAAAACCGACAGATTTTTTATCAAAATTGATGACAAATATAAATCTCGATATTTTCTGTAAATTACAACTGTTATCGCTGATCACGAAACTACAAGTCGACCTTCTTGAAATATTCGAACAATTTATATGCTCATTTTCAGGGTACGAGTACAAAATCATTTGTATCGGTCGATAGACAGTTTTGTTCGCTTATGTGACAAAAAAAACAATCTCTTCATCCTCGAGCATCGTAGAAATTTGTACATTTATCTTTACGAGTGTAAGATGCGCGAGCACCGAAGCTACATATTATACACTCCTTTACCTGCCTACCTGCCTCAACCTACTTAACGTATTTTACTACTGCATGGCATCGAGCCTCGTGTCCTCCTCGCTGCACCTTCCTGCAATCTGCAGCACCGACATACATTTATATACACATAGATACATATATATATATTTATACGCTATATAATATACATATATATATTATAGCGAGTATAACATGCAGCACGGCGGTCGGGACACGGTTCATTGTCTTACCGTGGCTAGAATAAGCGCGCGTGCTACTGGATCTCGTTGCAACGTCGACGAGTACGTAATAACGTGAACGCCGCTATACGTCTTTCACATATACATATATATGTATGTATATAGGGTGTTTTATTTTTACACACGTACACATAAAGGGAGCAAAGAGTCATTGTAACTACGACGAGTTTAAATCCTTTGAGGCCGAAATAAATCGTGACACGTGACTTTGACGGGATGCTTTCGACTCTCTCTCTCTCTCTCTCTCTCTCTCTCTCTCTCTCCTTCCGCTAAATCATTCTCTATACTTTCAGCTGGGTTTCAGTAAACGTTTTCTCAAACGAGAACCCGAAATATCCTTAACGTACCACCGACTGTTAATCCGTTAATTCGAATTTCTTTTTTCTTCTGAATTTATCAAAATTGTACTTTGTTAGGTTTACACGAAACAAAAGCTCGATTTTTAATTTTTTTTTTTTCAAGAATGTATAAATACAAATTGTCGGAAATACAACCGCATTGACGAAAATTCGTCGAGATTTCTCATGAATATTGAGCCGTGGTGAGACGCTCGTGAAATTCTACTTGACCGAATGGACGAAAAATACGAACGCGTCGAGGACCGTAACTCGGAATATTTTGATGAAACTGCGCGTCGAAATTCGTTAGTTCGTTTACTCCTTTTTTTCATTACGGCCGCGTTTCGTGAGAGAGAGAGCTCTTGTTATCTCACGCGTTTTCTATTTCAAAAGACAGTCGTAACGGAGAGTCGGGGAAAAGACGGAGTCTTATTTCCCTGCTCGGCGTATTCGCACCGGTACGAGGTTTTTTTTAAACTACCTAGATACTTTTATATATATGTGTGTGTGTGTGTGTCTGTGTGTACGTAATGGAACAGCCCACGTATCGAAGTCTCTTCCTCCTCGAGTTTAATGGACACGTCAAGTGGAATCGGAGAACGTCTATATAAGAATGCGGAGAGAAAGCTGAGACCTTGGCGGAAAGTACGAGACACTATTTTTCCACTTTATTTTTATTTCGTTTTTCGTTTTAACATCACTCGACGCCAAATTCGTTCGTTCGTCCGGATATAAACTTTCGAATGAAAAACTAAGCGAATTAATTTTGGAGAGGGAGGTAATATTTGTAAAATATAACGCCGCGCGGTCGACGAGTAATCGTCCGTAATCTCGTCCGGAACGATTAGGCGCGATTACGCAAGTTTCTCGCGGCGAACGCTATTTTGGACGAAATTTATAGCGAAATAAAACGCCAACCCCCCCCCCCTTCCCGTTCTCCCGTTAATCACGATAATCGCGGTATATGGTGTAACTTTGTCGAACAATAAAAACTAACGAGACGACTAACCGCAACAACGACGAATTAATCAAGTTCCGATAAGACGAGCGACCTCGTGAAAAAAAAAAATTAATGAACAGAAAAAAAACATCGTTTTCTCGGTAAAATTTTCTTCAACCCCGTAAATATCGACCCTTAAATTTCTACATCGTGTTAATTTCGCGACGTTTTATTCCTTCGTGGAAAATAAAATCCGTGAAAAGAAGTGCGTGTCCTCCCCGGTTCGGCGAGAGAACGCGTATTTTCTACGAAGAATTCGAGAACCGCGATGGCGAGAGAGAGAGAGAGAGAGAGAGAGAGAGAGAGAGAGAGAGAGAGAGAGAGAAGAACGCGCGAGGCTCGAATCGCGGGAATAGAAACGAAGGAAGGAGCGACCGAACGGTATTCGGTATGCAAGAAGTCGCTTCTCGATTGCTTTGTCCCCCGGGAACGGTCGACCGCGAGGTGGCGACTACCTAACGCGACGGCGAATGATTCCATGGAGGAAGACGAAAGAGCGAGATGGAGTAAGGGGGCGGGAGGGATATTGACCGAACAAAAAAAAAATACATACGAAGAAGAAGAGAGAAGGAAATCATCGGATCGCCATCGTTATATGGGCAACCGGAAGGAAGCTCGAAAGCGTCGGAACTCATACAAACGACGAATTAATGCAAAAATATCTTCTACCTTCCGCCCTCACGACGTCGTCCTCTCTATCTTCGTTTTCGGAAAATTTCTTACATTGTCCATTTTGTTTATATCTCGCGATAATTAAATAACGTTATCATTATGAAAATTGTCGCGTGATGTTGCGTAACGAAGATAAAAATAAACAATAAACAATAAAAAATAACGAAGCGAACCGATAAGCTACCGGTAAGGAGAAAAGACGAAACGCGATGAGGCCGACCTCGAACGGAAGTCGACTATGAATTATTTCGTCGAGTTGGTAGTTTTAGTCGAGTGACCCGCTGAAGAAAGTTTGTACGTGCAGAACGCTAATCGGTATGTTCGGCGCGTCGTCGAGGTCTCCCCCCCCCCCTTCACAACCTCCTACACCACTCGTACTCTTTCCACTCTGGCCCCGACTCCTTTGCGACTCGTCGTCGTCGTCACTTCCGGTGAATTCTGTGAGAGAAATATTAATGAAGCTCGCTATATCCTTCGCGTTTATACTTGCGCGTGTGTTTATATATATATATATATATATATATATGTTTATATATACACATTTATGAACGAAAGGGAAGCTTCTGGCTTCGTCCCATTGCCATATTTGCGAGTTCTTGAATTTTTGAAAAAGAGAGACACGAGAGAAGACACGAATAATGTCACGAGCGTCGAAAGCACCGCGAATCGTCTCTCGAAGGAGACTGTAAAATTGTGAGATTGCATGTATTATAATGCTAAAAAAAATGGAGAATAAAAAATAATTTGAGCGAAAACTTTTTTTTTTGCTTTTAATCGACCTAGCCTCATTTTTTTCGTATTTCGCGTTACAACACGACTGTAACGATTCTTCGTCATTACGCTAGAGACCCGTTGATTAAACTCGTCGTTTGTTTTTTTTTGTTTGTTTTCAGATCGCAAGCTTTTCGTCGGTATGCTCGCGAAGAATTACAGCGAGAACGACGTCAGAGATATGTTCGAGGTTTACGGAGCGATCGAGGATTGCACGGTGCTGCGAGACAACGCCGGTCAGAGCAAAGGCTGCGCATTCGTCACGTTCGCGAGCAAACAGTACGCGATCACCGCCATCAAGACTCTTCATCACTCGCAAACGATGGAGGTGAGTGAGATAAAGAGTTGGATAGAAATAAAAAAAATGTACGTTAAAAAAAAAGAAAAACTTTAAATAAGAATTTAAGAAAAAAAAGAAAATTTCAGCGTCGAACGAGAAAGAAAAATAGTGTAAGAGAAACGAAGGAAATTTATATACCGCGAATCGTCGCGAAACCGACAGCACCGCGGTCGCGTAGGGCTTATGTACATAAGAAGTACGTAAGAAACTATCTCCCTTTCTTTTTTCCTCTCGCGGCTTCTCGCGAACTTATTTTTCTCGCTCGACGAAATTCTCCGACTCCTTCCGCCCTGAGAATTACGTTTGGCACTTCGCCCGGCTTGTCTCGAAAAGCATCAGTAATGTATATATATATATGTATATATATGTATAATAGTTTGTGTTAAAATGCACCCCGAGCCCGGTGCATCTCGACGTCGGTAGTCGATATACCGATTTAACTTTTCGGGGTTGAGAATCGAGAGCGAGAATCACAGCGAGCGAAAGAACGCGACTCCTCGACGATGCCAATCGTTCGGGACGCTTCGCTACCTTCGTCACACATCACCGTTCGCTCGACCGTGTGCGTGTCTATTTATTGTATTTTTTCTTTTCTTTTTTTTTCTACTTTTCAGCGAGCTCGTTTGATGTGCCTTTGAAACGATTCGCTCCGAGAGCAAACCCCAAGGAGGAATCGATGAACTCGATCTTCTTCGCGTCTTTGATTTTACGAAACGACCGAACTCCGACAATTCGCGTCGCTATAAATCTTCAAACTTTTAAATCTAGTTTTATAACGTCAAATTTTTCTGAAAAATGACAAAAAGAAGTTTTTTTTTAGGGGTGGAAAGTTCGATCTAAGTAGTATACTCGTCGCGATTCGATAAAATTTCGATGTATTTGTAGGAATAGAGAGTCAAAAAATATACGATGAATTTTCACGGTGAATATTGAAAAGATGATTTTTTTTTTTTTTTTTAATCATTCGAAACAATTGAGAGATCGCTGAAAGAAAATAATAGGCAACGGGCATATATGTACTCGTGCCATAACACGAACGTATAAACGTACATATTAGAGTACCGGAAAGCCGAGTGAGGTAACTTCTAGAGTGGGTTATACGATATATATATATATATATAATGCGCCAGTCGACGTGCACAGGTGAAAATCCATTTGGCTAAGGAAAACTGCTTTCCAGTATAGCAGACGGCTCGGTTCTCCGCAGTACGAGGCACAGATAGAGCCCTCCCCTTAAATGCATTTTGCCCTCTCATGTCCCGCTAACGCCCTCCTCCTCCTCTTCCTTCGCCCCCCCCTCCCCCGCCTCCTCATACTCGACCTCGACGACTGCATCGCATCATTTTTGCACACGAAGAAATGGAATAACGCCGCGAGCTCTTCCGCCACTAGGGAAACTTTAATAAAGCCTCTATCTCTTTGGGATCCCATATACCCGAGAGAGAGAGAGAGAGAGAGAAAATACCTGAAAGCCACGGTTTTCGATTTCCCAAAATTCATTGTTTTTTCTACAACGATATTCATAAAGAATAATACATATAAATGAAAATATATACGTTACTTTTATTATTGAAAGAAACATATGAATTCAAATTTGCACAACCCTCGCTAACGATATTTTATGACGTACAAAATTTATAATCGTGTGAAACTAACACACAGTCGTAACGTCGAGTAGTCGCTCTCGCTTTATTTATATTTCCGTTTGTATTACCGTCAATTCGTCGCGCAACATTTAATACAACAATTAATTGTACACGGGTGTCGTAGCTTTATTTTTTATCCGACAAATTTTGTTCATAAAACGACGCAGAACCCTCGAGAACGACCGCGACAAAAATTGAATCGTGGCCGTAAAAATAATAATATTAAACTGGTTGAAAATCGTTGGAAATAAAAAAAAAATAATCACGATAGTCGAGTGGTAGAATTTAGTTTTCTTACCGTCGGCGCGAAAAACCAACGGGGAAAATGGTGCAAAATTTCGTATATCGGAACGAGTCGTCGTCGTCTTTTACGTAGCGTCATCGTAGAAATATAAGTTGGGCCGGATGTGTCGGCAAGTTCACGGTTAAAGTATAAGTATTATATTAGTGTGTGTGGGTTTGTGTTCATGTGTGTGTGTGTGTACCATTCGGGCGATATAACGACACTACGACTTCGAGCCAGGGCCAGGTCGTTGCCAAGGCACGCGGCATCGTCGACGGCATAGCGGCTCGAACCTCCCTTCTCTCCACCAACCCTCCACCCCCCACTCACTTCCTCCGGCAATTTCATTTTAATATCATGAATATTTCCGGCTTCAAGTACCACGAACTCGATCGTCCCGAACGATATAGCGTTGGCCCATTTCGTTTTCGATTGCACATTCCGGCGTCGACGATGCCTTTCTACCCCTACCCTCGAACCTATCCAGCGGCTTCTCGCGAGCGCACACAACCCTTCGGTGAATGCACATCTCGGGACTTCGAGAGACTCGTTTCTAGACAGCCGAAAGTCTTTTTTTTTAACTTTTTAAAACTTTTTTGTTTTTTTCTTTTTCGTGTCGCAACCCCAAACGCTCCATTTTCGCGAGTAACGATATATACACGAAGGTCACGCGAGGTGAGAAAATCTCTTGGGGAGGGGGGATTCGCGAGAACGAGAAACGAATGTATTTATTTTTGGTTGTGCGAAAGTAAAATTAGTTCGTTTTACTTTAAAGAAATAAATTTGTTAATTTAGAATGAATGAAAAATATTTATTTTCACTTTCGATTGAAATCGTTGGTATATTTTTGTATCTTTCGAAGGGTTGCTCGTCACCGCTCGTAGTTAAATTCGCCGATACGCAGAAGGAAAAGGACCAGAAGAGGATGCAACAATTACAGGCGAATCTGTGGAAAGTTGCCGGTGTGAATATGATGCCACATTACCTCACCACCACCGTAAGTTCGATTTATCACTCTTATCTCTCTCAACGTCGTACCGAGAACGTGCCATTTTTGCACTCTTTGGAATCATTACGACGATATGCGCGACCCAGAATTATTTATTCAGCAGGTTGATCGCTGAATGAACACAAAAAACTGTGTTCTTTTTTCGTGCGTCGTCGTTTTTCTTTTTTTTTTCCTTTTTAAATCTCGCATTCTTTTTTCCTCGACGTTATTCGGCAAACAGAATTTTAATTAAACGAGCTCGAGTGAGCGCGAGGAAATTAGTCGAGTACTTGCATATAGATAAGAGGGTCTCGTTTATAATATAAAAAAAGGGGGAAAAAATGTGGGTTTCGCATATGTCGACCACGATAAAATGAACTTTATATATAAAATTATTCGTATTCGTCGATCTTCAAATCTCTTGAAATTTTGCATTGTGTTTTAATTGAGTTTTTCTTTTGGTTTTTCTTTTTAGAACGACACACACACCCTCGCACCTGCGTCATTGCAACTATTGCAACAATTACAAGCAACTTCGAACGCCGCTACTCCCGTAGGCGCGAACAACAATGCGAACGCTTTGACGAGCGTTCAACATCAATTATTGCTCCAGCAACATCTTGGTCTCGGGGCTGCGACACCGGCTCAACAAGCAGCCCCTGCTGTGCCAAGCCCACCGGAAATCAATCCAGCCAATCTTCAGAGTCTCGCGACACTCGCGTCTCTCAATTCGGCCGGTGAGTACGGTTAGTGTCGCACGAGCAATTTTATTTATTTTCATTTAATTTTATCTTTTTGTTTTTCTTCTCCGTATTATAATCTTTTTTTAGCACAGCTTACGGACCCGTCGATCGACGAAAAAAACAAAATGGTCATTTTGTCTCGTTCGATCATAAGATAGAAAAAAATATTATTTTTGTTAACTTTTATATTGCTTTATCCATTTTTTTAAAGCTTCTTTTCTTTTTATTAATTTTCCTTAGTTTTAAATTGGAAAATATTTCGTCGCCGAAAATTTCTAATTATCGAGATTTATTTCATTGGCACGATTAATGATTCTTGCACCTAGTTACGAAAAAAAATAATAATAATAATAAAACAAATTTACGACCCCGTTCGATAAATCGTCAACGAATTGGAAAATCCGTATTAATGTAACGTGTACGCCTGTTGTCAAATTTCACAGCGAACGCCGGTGTAACGCCGATGAGTATGCAGAATCTGGTTACTCTGGCAGCGATGACGGGTGGAAATGGCAACCTTCAAGTATCACCCAACAGTGAGTACGAAACTGCGTTGTTCTCGTCGACGAAACGAGAATTTAATGGCCCGTCAGACCGAACGACTATAATCACGTCGTTCGAGCCTGCGACGGGGTGACGTTTCAAAACGCCAACTCGAGATATTCTCGAGAACTGTAGAATTGCAAAAAAAAATAAGGGAAAAAAACAAAAAATAACAACAAAAACAAAAAATTATTTAAAATGCTTTTTTCGCATGAATTTACTAATCAAACGCCTATACACGCATTATCATTCCTTTCCCGGCAAGAGAAACGAAAGTTCGCGCGATACGCAATTTTCGATAACGAAGAAATGAATGTTTTTTTTTTGTTGGTTTTCTTTCCTGTAATTTTATTCGTTCGATTGAGCTTTTTTGTGCCTCGAAGTCGAAGTTTCGAGTCGTCGTTTCGTTCGCCATTTCGTAAATCAAGATCCCACCCCTCCACCAGGTGTCGCGTCACATTTATATTTTCATATTTGTAATTTTGGAAATATACTTTGTTCGTCTCTCGCCACACGCCGTTATCTCTCGCATGAAACTCTTACTAACTCGCACACGCGTGTGATAATATCGCCGATGCTCTGTATGTTTCAGCGTTAAGCGGATTGGCCAATTCGACAGCAGGTATGTCGCTATGTAAGTGTCGCATTGCCTGGTACAGTATTAACCGTTACTAAATTAATTATGAAAAAACGTAATATATTCCCTGCTACTGTCGCTATCTACATCGTGAATGAATGAAAGAAAAGCAGGATAAACATTTTCACGACGTCTCATTTCACATGAAAATTCAATATTACCCAAAAAAAAGAAAACAAAGAAAAATATAGTCGTTTTACAATAAAAAAAAAAATCATCGACGCGAATTTCTCGATTCTAACGATTGACATCTTTTTTTGTCTCATGATCAGCCGCCCTTCTTGGGAAAACGGGAAGCACAGGTGAGACTGCACAAAAATAAAAAAAAAAAACAAAAAATCATCCTTCGTTCGTAATTAAATCGAATCGGTGATAAATGTCCGATGATCCAAGGATTATCCGAAACGTTGATTTATTATTTTGAAATACGTAGACACCATCACGTAGCAGCAATTTATTTTTTTCGCATCGTCTATGTCATCGACGAATGTTTGTCAAAAATTATCCACGCACAAAATCCTCGTTCCCTTATGAATAATACACACAAAAATATCCTTTACGAATTTCCAACCGAGCGACGAACGTCATTAGAATTTTAATAGATGAAAAAAAATCAAATAAATTGTTAATTTAAAGAAAAACCTTTCGTCGTTATAATTAAAAAATATTTATTCTCTACGGCGCAAATCGAATGACGTTCGTCCCTTCCCCAAAAAAACATTGCCTCACACGCTGTATATTGTACATTGTACTATTTTACTAACGGCCGTATCCCAACGCCTTCGAAAATATTTTTTCATCTGTGCCAAGGGAGCAAAAGCAGAAGCATGAAATTTTTCGCCACACAAGTCATTCGCTCGTACGATATATATATGCATATAATATATTTTTTTTATGTTTGTTTTATTTGTTTGTTCACTTTACTCGGCTTATTTTTTCCCCAAGGCTCCTGGCACAACGATTGTGCAACGAGTTTATCACGTAAAAAGTGGTCTGGAGAAATATAATCGTTTGCTTCTTGTGTTAACTAGTCGCAGTCTGATGTATATATATAGAATAAGAAGACAACAAAATTATTCGAACAAGAATTTGTAATCTATTGACACGGATAATTGATCGCTATTGTTTTCGCGTATGGATCTCGGGGAAATGACGCTTCGATTTGTTTTTCTCTTTCTACTAACTCGATAAAGTTTTGGTTTTCAAACGAGGTTCAGGTTCGTCGCTCGATATTACGATAGGCTTTGTTCACATCGTTTTCGTACAATTACAGGCATGACGCATGCTCGCAGATCGCAATTACATTCGTTACGTACGAATTCGGATCGTGATACAGATTCTCGCTGTTTTTCTTTTTCATCTCGTTTGATCGAAGGCCGACGAATATAAAAAATTATTTTCGAGATCGTCCATTATGTTTTTCAGGGTCTACAGGTGGAAGTTTGAGTCCGGTGACGTCGCTCGCTCTCAATTCCCTGGCGGGAACACCGTTGAACGGTCTTCAGGATTCTCTGAGCAACGCCTACTCGAGCTTGCAACAGTATGCAGGTAA
This sequence comes from Netelia virgata, assembly GCA_951802705.1. Taxonomy (NCBI): domain Eukaryota; kingdom Metazoa; phylum Arthropoda; class Insecta; order Hymenoptera; family Ichneumonidae; genus Netelia; species Netelia virgata. The sequence goes on along the minus strand of OX637864.1, from coordinate 41,253,993 downwards.
TTAATCAAAACCATCGTACCTCGAGATAACATAGAACAATTCCCTCGAATAAATATAGAGAAAATAAAAGTTCTGCTAACATTAAAATTTTTTTTTATTAAATGTCCCCATTAATGTAAAAATATACATTCACCCGCAAACCTTTTCTAACTTTAATCTGCGCATTGAAGCTCTCATTGGAAAGACGACGGTCACGGTGGAAAAAAAAGAGTTGCATAGTGAGTAAAACGAACAAGACAATTTAAAAAGAAAAAACAGAGTGGATTTTGTCGCTTAAACAGTTTTGCTTGATTAATTTTGAGCTTAGTATTATCTTCGTTTCGATAGTAATATTGGTAGATGTAAAAAAGTGTAATAGTTGCTTCAATGTCTCTCTGCACGTTTTAAATTATCAAATCATTTGCCCAATCAAACAGATTTACATCAACAGTATTTTTAATTTTTAAAACTAAACTTAAAAAAAATCAAATAAATTAGCATGTCGTACAGATTTGATAATAGAAAAATGAAAACTCTCAAAAAGACAAACATAAACAAAAATCTGAATGATTTAAGTAGCTTGAAGTATTGGTGTTTATTAATGTAATTTTTCGTAATTTTTCTTACGAATAGTTGCGTAGCGAAGCATCATAGTTTAATTCAATTTATCTTCATACTCACTCACCATCCGACCGAAATAACTCGTCGTTTATACTTGGATCAACGAAAATCTATTTTCACTGCACATGCACCGTAGTATGTAACTGACAAAGAGTTAAGAAGTGAGAGAGAGAGAGACAGCCTCTTGCTTACGAACACTACACGAAAATTGTTCGATTACATTCGAACCAAGTCGTCATACTTGAAACACGTTTTATAATCTAATCCTCGACAACAAATGGTCCATAAATGTATATATACCATCAAATTTTATTATCATATTATATCATTCATTATAATTAATTTCAACGATGAAAGAAAAAGCGTATCAAATTTTTTTACCCTAGAAATTCATAATCAATCGTTACGTTTTTTGATTAATTCGTCAATTTTCGTAAAATTTATCATCTCCATAAATATCTCTATTAAAAATGTATTCGCATTTTGAAGTCGGGGCGAATAAACAGATTCTTCCTCAAATCACGAAAAAATTATCGTTAGTGCCAAAATCGACCCTCGTTTCAAATCGAGTAAATCAATTATTCTCGTTCCACTTCGACGAACGTAGACGAATGTAAATGATGCATAATGGCAAATGTAAATAGCCGGTGGTACTTTCGGGAATCTCAAATTCAGAAACGAATCCGAGAGAATGTCTCGAGACTCGAGACAATTATATCGAAGGAGTGAACGAAGTGAGATGAAAATGTAAATAGCAGGGCCGAGCGCACGTTTTACAAATTGCAAACGTAAGAGAGTGAGGGCGTTAGATTTCTGTTATACTATCCATAAGCTCGATCTCGACTCGCACGCGAGAAACATCGTTTTAATGATCGCGACTCTAAATCTCGAGAATATATAAATAACGAGATTCAAACTCTTGAAAAGTGAGTACGAAATAAAATGAGAACAAATGCGAAAGAGAGAAAGAGGAAGAGAGAGAGAGAGAGAGAAAATCAAGTCTATATGTATATTTTCGAGGCATTCTCTGGCTTCGCAATTAAATCTCGGATGGAGCTCTATGCCGGCGCTTAATTTTGGCAATTTGCCGAAAGTCCGTTGATCTACCTTCCGGTTCATGCTCTCTCCTCGTTCTCTCTCTCTCTCTCTCTCTCTCTCTCTCTCTCTCTGTCTCTCTCGTAGACCGCAAATTATGCGGGCAGGTGGATATCTCAACTGGATGACTGCCATTCGTTCTTCACCCCCTCTGCACGCTGAGTAATCAATCACCCAAAACCGAAACATTGTAGTGTCTTCGACGATGAGACGACCGCGTGACAGTTTTTTTACGAGCTGTCGAAGGAGTCGCGAGGAATTGGACGCGTTGCGAGTCGAGAACGAAAAATCATAATTAAGAGAGGAGAATGAGTTTGAGAAAAATAATTGTTGAAACACGTTTTTCAGGGTTCCCTACTTTCACGGGAGCGTCGGCAGCAGCGGCAGCAGCAGCGGCAGCGGCTGCTGCGGCAGCACAAAACACAACTTCCGGTCCAGCGGGTAAACAGATCGAGGGACCCGAAGGTGGTAATCTCTTCATCTATCATTTGCCACAAGAATTCAGCGACAACGATCTGGCATCGACTTTTTTGCCGTTCGGCAACGTCATATCGGCCAAAGTTTTCATCGATAAGCAGACTAACATGAGCAAGTGTTTCGGTAAGAGATAATGAAAAAAGATTTTCAATGATTTACTTTGATTGTCCGATTAATCGGTGATTAACCCTCCATGGGCCCGTGTAACTTTCAGCTCACGTGCTAATGTAACGACATTTTATGAAATAATTGTAAGTTTTTATTTTATGAAATAATTGTAAGCCCACAGAGGGTTAATCGATTAATTCATCATTTCCTTCGTATAATAATTTGACCGGAAATTGATAGAATTTAGCGTTTTTCTTTTTTTATATTTATTAGACATTCGTTGATCTTTATTTTTCAGGTTTCGTCTCGTATGACAACGCGCCAAGCGCTCAAGCTGCGATCCAAGCGATGAACGGCTTTCAAATAGGCACCAAAAGACTCAAGGTTCAACTAAAGAGATCCAAAGAGGCGTCCAAACCCTACTAGCCGAAGATCACGAGCCTCGTTCGTAGGTAGATAGTCCAATGTACAAACAAACAAACAAACAAACAAAAAGTTACCAACCAAAAACCCACGAAAGGCAAAATTACGAGAAAGAAGGCATCGAAGAGGGATCCGGGACCTTTTAACCCGTTTGTCCTCGAAAGTGGTTTTATCGAGGCATTTGATGGCAGGATTCTCAAACTGATCGTTTGTGACGAGCAAGAGTCAATCGACCACGGTCGATTATAAAAAAAAAATATGTGAATGACACGAAATTTATCATATTTCTTTTTCTCTCGCGATTTTCGCGAGATTGAATTAATTTCGAGGTACTTGGAATGTAACTTCGACCGTGTGTCTCTTCCTTCTAGTCAAATTGTATTTCACACTCCAACGCGCTGTAATTCTTCGCGACTACAAGACTTCGTAGGATATTTCTTATTATTATTAGTAATTGTTCTTCCTCTTTCTCGTTTAACGAATTATAACCCGTGTTCTTTACTTTTTTCTTTCTACGCAGCGCAGACTGGCACCTCGTACAAAGTAGACGCTCGTACCTTGTTTTTTTCGACTTTTTCCGTTCGTAATTTAGTCAAACGGTAAACGATAATTACGAGGATTTACTTCTAGAGACTGTGATATTATAAATGCGTGAGAATGATAATCACGCGCGAATCTTCAATCAGGAGAAAAGACGAAGCAAAAAATATCGTCCCCGATTTGATCGACTCTTCGAGCTCACGCTATTTCGAGACTTACTCTATTTGTGTATTTTTTTTTTTTTAGGTGTCGTCAATTATCATCTTTCGTTCACTATTCGCTTAGTTTGATTCATTTATCTCTAATTCTCGCTCTAACATGTTATGAAATATTTTTTTATAACTCCGTGTTCAAAGCTCTCTATTTATCTCATCTCGCCAATTCCGTCCGTTTATAATGATTCGTTTTGTAATCTCTATATTAGTTTTACACCAGTCGTAACGAAACTGCCAATATTTTTCTTTTTTTCGTGTCGTGGATTTTTTTTCTTCTACTTATTGTTAGTGTGATCGATGGAGCTTCCTCGAGAGTTCTCAAATCCAAGTTGGCCGGTTTGGAGAGCCCTCGTGTTTTATTTCCTATAACGTATCGACGTTTTAATGCTATACGATTCTCGTAAATACGATCACGCACGAACGATTTTTATATTACGATCATTATATACATTGATTAACGACGCTGCCGAAGCTTTATTAGTTATTTAGCGATACTAACAAAACGCCGTGTGTTTATTACGATTATCGAGACGAAACTCGAGAAAAACCCACCGATATTGCGATAACGATTTTCGAGCGATTTGCCTACTTCTTTTCGTCACGCGCATTGACACAAAATCAACGAATTTCTCGTCGACTAACTTTTTTCTTATCGCAATAAAAATATGAATTAAAGATTTTAAAAAATGTAAAAAAAACGAAAAAATTTGTAAATACGAAATCGCGAATCGCTGCGAATATCGGAGACTCGAGAAGAAGCCCACGAGTATCGCGTCGATGACGATCGACATTCTCGTGGCTTCCCGAGAATGGCCTTGGCAACCCGGTGCCCAATTTTAGCCTCGTTCACAATAATTATAGAATCAATCTTTCCACCTAATTACTCATTTATAATTATACCAAGAGTGATCAACCTTCCGTAAACAAAAATACAATTTTTATCAGTTTTCTTTTTTTTTCAAACAAATCCGTGTTTTTCATTGAAAAATTAGACGTAACAATATTCGTTGAATTATTTCGGATTATCTTTCACTAAACGTGTTCCTTCGTGCTCAAGTTTACGTACGCGTATCCTCGAAGTTTCCTCAAGAAAAAAAAATCGACCGGAGAGAAATTACCGATTTTTGTTTTATCTCGAAAGTAACGTCGTCGTTGTTGTTCTTTTTTTTTATTTTAAATTGGGCACCGTCGTTGGGTCATAGTCGAGCTTCCCGTTTATTTCCGGTGTGGTGGTGACTAACCTGTCCGTGTGTTTGTTTGTGTGCCAGCAGGTGGCCTGTGACGTTGTGACCATGTACTCTCGACCCGGAGTCGCCGTGCCATGTCTGTCTCAGTCAATCAGTCAATCACGAATCAATCGCTCTCGATCAGTCTCTGTGTGTTGTCGGTGCCTGTTGCGACTTCAACTATATACACATCGATTATTCCCTCTCCCCTTTCCTCGTCCCAAAATCCGCCAATATATTTTTTCTTCTCCCTGTCCCTCGAAAAATTATATCCGTATTCCAAGAAAGAAAAGAAAAACAAAAAAACAAAAAAAAACCACGAGAAAAACGATCCTCGAGAAATTCCAATCCACGTTCACGTACTTTGCACAGTACCGTTTTCTCGTATCGCGGCTCTGTTCGTTCTCACTCGACGACTCGATCATCGATTCCTCGATAACGAGACCTGGCGAAAATCTTATCGTTTCAATGGTCGTCGTTTTATTATTTCCAGCAATTCGTCCGAGCGATTGTCGAGAAAAACGTGAAAGCCCGTTTACGCGATTAACTCGTTGTTTCCTTGATTCTTTCATTCTTTTTTTAACAAATGGAGTACGTTTTATGAATTTATTTTGCAATCGAGGAATCGCCGACGGGTATATGTATGTGTGTATTAAAAAAAGAAAGAAGAAAAAATCGGTATAACGGTAATAAGTCCGAGGAATCGATGTCTATCCGAGGGTCTCGACCGGTAAAGAAACAAAAAAACAAACAAAGTAAAACGAGCGAATAATGGATCGTAAAATTACGCGCTGTAAAGTATAAATTAAATTTAAAGAAAGGATAAATTGAGACGCGTACGGAAGGGAGAAAAAAAGAAACTGAAATAATAAGCCGATCGCAAGAGTAATTCGCACGAAACGTTTAATTCCCGACGCCAACCAACCAAAAAAGAAAAAAAACCAGCTAAAGATGGAGAGCAAACAAATATGAGAAAAAAAATTATCTGTGTGTGTGTATATATGTGTGCCCGTGCGTGTGTATATGTGTCTAAATAAAATAAAATAAATGAACAAAAAAAGAAAACTGTGCGCATTAACGAGAGCACGAAAAATCGCGTGTTCCGGCGGAGAGAAATTCTTCGAGATCGATGGTCTTTGTATAATTTTTTGATCATTGCGTTAGAAAAAGGACAAAAAGAAAAAAATCACGCGTTGAAAAATTGTTCGCGCTTTGAATATCTCGGTCGCTCGGAGAATCTCGATTATCAAACGTATTATATAAAAAACGAAAAATAACAACAAAAAAACATCCAAACAAACAAACAAAAAAACGCGCGTAAAACGAAGAAAAAACATTGAGACCCGCACGGGAGTATCTGTCGAGCGTAAGAAAAAATAAATAAATAAATACATAAAATAAACAGCGTGGAGCAAACATAGCATATGGAATAGTTTATTATTGTAACGCGAGGAAATGAAAGAAGAATTGAGAGTGAAAGAGACAAAAAAAAACAAAAAAAATTGAGACAACAAAAGAAAAGAGAGAAAAATGATAAACAATTTAGATATATCGAACGTTGACTGAGAACATTTATTTTTATCGGATAGTTGGCGGGAAAATTTTTGCGTCGCGATACCTCGTCTCGCCGAGTCCCACGAGACACGTAACTTTAATCCATTCGTGTTTATATGCTCGTAGATATATATACGTATATATATATATCTATCTTTTTTTATAAATAAGACGTGAAAAAAGGACACTTGAAAACGCGAGAGAAGTGATTCAAATTGTTTCGCCAAACAAAAAAAAATTCGTACGAACGAGAGTCTGAGAAAATATTATCGTATCTCGCGTTAACGAATATTCGTAAAAATTTGAATCGTTAAAAATTTCGATCGTTATTCCACGAGCACACGAGTACGTTCCTACGTTATTCTCAAAATTCCTCACCCTCGTACCCACAACGACAATCTATCTTTCTCTCTCACTCAACAAGCATCTCCCCAAAAAATCCCACCAACAAAAATTCGTCGAGAAGCAAAAAAAAATCCCTGGAACATCGTTGTCGTCGATCGTCTTCGTAAAAAAAAAAACAAAAACAAACAAAAACAAAGCAAATCTTCAAGCAACTCGGGGATGTAAAAATGGATAAAACGCACGAGGGACGAGAGATCATCCCAAAAACAAACAAAAAACAATAAAAGTAAAACAATTTGTCGCATGTTCCGCAGCTTCGACACATTGAGAACAAAGAAAAACGAAAACAAAACGAAAGAAAAATGCATAGAAGCTCACGACTAGCAGAACCCCCGACCCACGCTTTGATCTTTTGCGATTTCTATCTTTGTCCTTTTTTTTCATTGTATTTTTTAAATGACTTTTTGTTTTTTTCTTGGGGTGCTGACACCGTGTCAAGCACTGGCAAAACCATCGACGCGCGATCCTGACCGACTCGAGCCAGGTACCGACGTTTAAATGTAAGAAAGAAAATGGTTCTACCACCCTTTACCCATTTTTCATTAGAGTCGCACGAATGAAAAAAAAACGTCTCGCTCCTTTTCTCGAGTCAAGAAGTCTATCGGTTGCCTCGATCGTTACGTCAATTCCCCCTTTCACGTTACTGTCTATGTAAATGTATGTACACACACATATGTATATGTTGTATGTACATGTGTACATATATACATGTATCAAAGCCAAGTCACGAAAGCTAAGAGAAGCTCCAACAGTAGTTTAAAATAATGAAAAAGAATTTCATCGAAGCTTCTGCGCTTTAAAAACGGCTCTCGTAATTTTTAACGTCCACCGTCTGTAACGACAAGTGTCCCACGTTTCGCAAGAAAAAAAAAAAGAAATGAAAGCATGGAATACAAGAAAAACAACTCCAAGGCAAACATTACCAAAGACGTGTCTTAAATTAATTAACCGATGTACTTACCAATGCAAAGCTACAATGACTAATAACACGTTAAGCCAATTTTTTTTTTAATTCTTTTTTTTTAATTGTCTTTTCTCTGATTAACAACTTATCATGTGAGCAACTGAGTCGAGCAAGACCCATACAAGTTCTCTAATGAAATGAACAGGATACACGTACACGCATAAACACCCACACACACACACACACACATATACACACACATGAAACGCGCATGAGAGCAAAAAATGGAGCCTAGTCATAACTATTCGTTTTACGGTGTTTACATCACTGTGTTCTATACCATCGTCATTCGTCATTCATCGTCTTTATAAGCACCGGAAGGGTCATGGAAAAAAAGAAAAGAAAAATTACATATTGTGACCATCGATATAAGTACTTGTTCTACGTAGTTTAGACAAACGATATTTTTAATTGTCGCCTATTATGATACTTTATCGATAAATGGTACTATTATGATTAATTATTATTACGATTATTAATTGATCGTATCACCGGAAGAAAAAGAAAAAAAAGAACTATCCACGTTATACTGTTAAATATTGTTATTCATTCGTATAGTAATCGTTCTTGCGAGAAAGCATCAATGCTCCGACGAAAAATTTATCATTCAACGAATATGTTTTTTTTCTTATATTATTATTATTATGATTATTATCATTATTGCTATTATTATTATTATTACGATTGTCTCCGAGAGGATTAGACCGACGGTAACGTTTACGAATATTATCGTCGTCGTCACCGTATATTATTCGTGTGTGGCTAAGATTCTTCGTACTTTTCGAAAACTTGATGTAGTATACAAGTTCTCAAGACCTCTTTCAATTTTACGTTTTTTTTTTCTTTTCGTTGGCGAAATCGACCCACATCGTGTTTCTCTTGTCAATGAATTTATCTTAAAATGTACTTAAGCGTTGTAAAACAATGGCACTCTTAAGACTTTCTTTCCTATCGGAGAACGATTGTCATCCCGACCGAGAGAAAAGATGAACAATTTGATTGTCTCTTGTGAACGGTGATCGCGTTTTTTTATCGGTATGGACCGAGCCACGAGTAACTTGCATAGTGTTTTTTTTTGTTTTTTTCTTTTAATTATACGAGAGTCTTGGGTTTCACGTCACGACGAGGCTGATGATAGTTCGAGAATCGCGACGAGAGTGATAAATGATAGTGCAACTGCGACTAACGAAGAAGCGCAAATATAAAATCATGAAAAAGTATTCAATCAGCCAATATCATCACCCTCGTCCCCCTCGTCACGATTCTCCAAGCATTATTAGTTTATCGATATTGATTACTGTCGTTATTCTACCAATTACAAAACGTTTATTTCATTTTTTTTCCTTTATCGTCGTTATTATCGCATCGAAAAAAAAACTTTACCAATTAGTCGGGTTATTTTTTGTTTCTTCTCTTGTTGAGACGAAAGTCTTGATATTTTTCATACGTCGATTATTTGTTTTCTTCTCGCGACCGCTTTTTCTCTTCGTTCGGTTTATTTTCCTTCTCCCCGTACAAACACATTGTATAATTGTTCATTGTTTTGCATAACGAAAAGGAGAAACGCTGAATTCGCGGGTCGTGCCATTTTTTTTACATTTCGAGAGAAAGAGAGAGAGAGAGAGACGAAGGATCGAAAATTTACCGAAGAGTGCGAGTTGTGAGAAAGCAGGAAATGACTATCGATGCCAGTTTATGTAGAATTTAAGCGAAAACCAAAGTACGTGTTGTTTGTCGAGACGTAGAGGCATTTTTCTTCTCGCAGAGTAAGATCTGTGCCTCTCGATCGATAGTCGAGAAAAAGCCTGCGACACTTTCGATCCTTTGACCTCTCTCGCATCGGTCCGTCAGGGAAAAAGACAATTTAGAAATCATTTTATTCAAGAATCAGCGGATACGTTGCAATTTTTTTTCACGCGTAAAAACAATAAAAAAGGACTAAGGATTTGTTTGTATAATTTTGTTTAATCGAAAACAGAGCAACTCTGGTGAACTCGTTTGAGACATTTGAAGAAAAGGAAAACAAAAAAATGCTTTTCGCAAATTGGCACAGTACCCAGGTTCTCTTGTACGTATATATGGTATAAATGGTATATATGTGCAATAATCTGGGGCATTACATCTCTTACTACGTGTATATCTGTATGTATGTGTATGTGTAGGTGCATATGTATACGAATATGTACGTGCCAACGAGTGTTCGTAACGTTCTTTCTTTTTTTTCTATTGTTGTTCCTTGTTTTCTTTGGAAATTGGATAAAATGGCATTTGATGATGAAAAAATTGAAATCTTTTTTACGAACGAAAGAATTTTCGAACGAGATCGATTCAAGGGTGTCCGGTAATAACGTTTTTGGATATGACGATTCTATTATTTTTGACTGGACGTTCGGATCGATTTCTTAACGCGACAAAATCCTTATCAGAGAAACGTTTCAATTTTTTTCATTATAATATATATATTTTTTTTATATTCTTTTATGATAATGCCATATTACCAATCATCGATGCAATGTTGCGAAAACAGTCGCGGTGATAAATTGTCAACCAGCCGAAAATTGTTCGATCGTCGATTAAAACTCGGGTTATAAAGAATAATCTTGAGGAGCAGCTGTTGCGGCATAGAGACGAATTGTGAAAATAACAATATACATATATTTATTTTGTTGGTTTAATTTATTTTTTTTCTTTGCTTCATTCCTCACCATTAAGATGGCACCATGAAATCCCCCGCAAGACAACAAAAAAACGAATGCTATCGCACTGTCTCGTCTTTATCACGATTATTTCATTTTTATTCCTGCGTTTTTTTTCTCTTTCTTTGTAAAAAATATGTTTTTTGTTTCGTTTCTTCTTTAACCAAAACATTGGACAGCTAAGTTTGTTTCTTCTTATTCTTAAACGTGAGCAAAAAAAGAAAGAAAAAATAAATAAAGTTTCGATCAAACTGGGAAACGAGACGAGAAAATACAAAAAAAATGGCATAAATCTCGCACATGTGGGACGGGACGACTGGGACAGAGTATTGTGACACGCTCGTTTTTTTCAACCAACGAGAATGTTTAGTACGAGAAAATTGACCCTCGCGAAATATGTCTTTGTATATTTATTCGCAACGACGCGCGTGTACCGATTTCCGAAAAAAAATTTGCTACGAAGGAAAAAACTCGGTTGGCGTGGTTGTTGTCGATGAATTGAATAAACAAAAAGAAAAACAAAAAAAAACAAAAAAAAATTAAATAAAATGAAAAACTACGAATATGGTGGAGGGAGAAAAGATGAAAAAAAAAACAAGAAAATAGAAATAAAAAGAACTCTACGATTGTAACGAATGTTAATCGGTAATTCGGCTGTTTGCCGAAGCTGCGGATGGAACGTAAAAAAACATCTTTGGCCGCGAGGGAGAAAAGAATTTTTTTATTCGAACCGAAGCCAAAAGTAGTATTTTTAATCGATGAAATATTTGTACCGATCTCCCTCTTCAGGCGAACGATCGAATTACCGAGTAACGAAACGGAACGATATTTCGATTTTTTTGTCACATTTTTTTCCTCTCTCCATCTTTGAGAGGCGTGAATGAACTGTCGCACGCGCAGCGAACCGCATATTTTAAGTATTCACAATTTGGCATATAGGTAAATTAAAAACAAAAAAAAACAAAAATAAATAAATATATTGTAACAATTAAAATAGTATTAACGTATTGTCTATCACAACTAAGAGTCACGGTGTCTAAATAGTTACGATTTAGATTTTTTATATTTGCGTGCGAGGGTGTAGACGTGTGATATATAAGATATATATATACATATATATGTGTATGTATACATATATGTATATATAAATATTTAAGGAGAAAAAAAATGAATGAAAAAAAGCAACGCGAAAGCGTGTGTGAAAGCGCGCACCGCGCTGTAGTTAGGTCGGCAAGTTAATAAATCGTATTTTGGAAATAAACGTTATAATTAGTTCATTATTTCATATCCTACTCCCTAATATATTTCCCGCGTTTTTACGCTACACAGCTTCTCTAAATTATTCTATGCTCGTGGAAAATTGATATTGCTTCATTATTAACAGCGATTTATAGTAATCCGCGTCAGATAAATGTCATATAAATGTGATTTAATTCGGGTAATCTTCGATAAAAGAAATCGAATTTTAGTCGGGTTTATAGTTACGCGGGCAATACTCCGCAGGTAAAAGCGATTCAACTGTTCACTCGTCGATAATCACGGGAACTGTAATATGTAGCCCGCGGCCGATAATCCGGACCGTGTATTGACGTTTCGTAGCTTTTGTCCGATTCTTCAACGAAACACTTCATTAAATAAGTTTGTTAACATTGAATTCGGTACATACAGTTAAATTTGTGGACTCGTTACATTTAATATCGTTGCGTACTGATTGTTAATCTTACATGAATTACCCGCTATCCGAATTACCATCTTGTTATTGACCCCCATTATCCATGTTTTCATTATAGACTCACAGTGCGCTAAACTATTTGAAAAATCACAAAATATATATTATTGTAATTGACCCACATTGCTTCACCGTACTGCTATATCCGGCTTGAGGAGACAGAAATGCGGAAAATTGCATAATAATGTTGTGGATAACTTGCCGTCTATAGTTTATACTCTGACAGCAACTAACCTCAAAGTAAGGTGAAGGGTCGACATAACCTCGTAGAATTTAGTATTTTCGTCTCGCGTTCTGCAGTATATCTTCCTAAATATGGCACATAAATATGACAATTATTACAACGAATATCACAAAAATGCCGAGATTCAAGAGAACATAAAGTTTAAAAGGAAATACCGAAAACTCAAGAGAATAGTTAAAAATACAGTATTTGTGAGTAAACAGTTTGTCGCACGAAAATATTGTTGGTATCAATCAAGAATTCAGAACGAACGTCAATTACATCGATTTTCAGGAAAATGCAGCCCTCTGCGATCAGGTAGCACAGATGCAGGAAAATCTTGTGACCGTTAAAGAAGAGCGTCTATTTCTGTTGAGAAAATTGTGTCAGCAACAGGGTGAAATAGAGCTTCCCCCGGCTGTAGTTGCCAGGACCCAGCCGAATAATGTCCCCGTACCCACGGTGAATGTAGAGGGTGTGGCACTCAAGAAGAGTGTGAAAAAACGAAATTCCATCGATGGTACAAATACAGGTGAGATAAACAAATTCTCGATGAATCTTTCTCAATGAATTCTTCTGTACATTTGATACTTTTAGAGGTCAAGGGCAAACCAAAGAGAACGAGTAAAGCGAACAAGAGAGTCGTTCAATTAATACCCTTGGATATCCACGGTCGGCCAATTTTCCCAATAGCCCTGGGGGATCTCACGGTATATTCACTCGGTGAAGTCGTCGCCGATAGAATTGCCTATCACACCGAAGATCTGATTTATCCCGTCGGTTTCTGTAGCACGCGAATATACGCAAATTTAAAAGACGCAGGGACCAAAAGTCTCTACACGTGTAAAATATTGGATGGTGGGCCAAAACCTCGTTTCGAGATCGTTTCCGATAGCGATCTAGATCAACCGCTGGTAGGCTTCAGTCCCGACGAGTGTCACTCGCGACTATTGGCTGCTATTTCACCGATGCTATGCAGCATTGCACCCAAAGGTGCTCACTTCTTTGGTATTTCGCATCCGACGATACAGAATCTAGTTCAAAGCTCACCCGGTACAAGAAAATTGGCAATGTACAAAACCCAACGTTTTGAGGTACGTCTTAGAACAATTTTGTTTTGCTTTGTTCCTGGTCATACGATTCGTCCCTATATAATTTAAATTCTGGGTGGTAGGTGGGCAAAAATCAATGCACCGAGAGAGGAACCAGTCCAATGCCGGAGGAGGAAATGGATCCAGGAATTAGCTTTACTGCGCTTCACAGAACTTTTGCACTCTCCGCTAACTACGGAATAAAAGAAGAACCAATGGAACACGATCTACGTGCGCTCCAAGATCTTCTGGCATAAGTTATTTTTAATCATTAGATATAGATGCTGCCTGTAATATATATTTTAACGTTTGAGTAAGAAAGAAGTCACTGATCCACATTTTGTTTCAAGACGAAAAAATTGTTTATTGTAAAAAATGTAAACATTCAGAAGAGCTCCGCTCGATTCCAAGATCAATATTGCATAGCATAGAATCTTGATGAAGAGGCTTTCGTTTTATGCAATAGCGATGAATTTTCACCTTTAATTTGCTTTAAATTCGTGTATATTCGTGTAAAAAGCATTAGCATAAAAAACATTCGTTCCTATTACAACGCCATATTTACAATATGTCCATTTCACCTGTAATGCATGTATGCATTATATATACCGGATATACCTTTTCTAGACGAGCTAGATCCTGCTACCCTCGACGTGCATCTTCCTATTGAAAAAGTTAGGCTTAAACGAATATACAACATCGATATCTCAAGATTCGAAAGTTCTCTCAAACATCGTTACGAAACTCGAAGGTCAATAACAGTATCGATCCCGTACTATTTTTTTGTTCTTCCTTTCTTTTAAATCACATTTGTTCCCTTTTACAAATCGTCGAGAACAAGAATTGCACAAATCTTCGTTCGATCTGGTTCAACTAGATTTACAAGCCTAGTTACATTATCGAATGCATATAATGCCGGCTTTTCATGTTTCTTACATTCTCATTACTTTTAATAGGCGTGCAGTTAAGCGTAAGTGACTCGGTTGACTAGTCGATCGTCATTGTAAGTGATATTCGCAAGATCAGGATGAAAAAAAAGTTAACACGTGGCAGTAAAATTACCAAGGAGAGATGCACCGCTCTACCATTTACGATTTACAATAGCTTTTCGTTTTCAACAGCAGACGTTAGAAAATATACAAAAATCCTTAGTTTTATTTTCTATTTGGTAGCGATTCAACGACAATCCGGGTGAACAAGCACTATCCATACGTTGAAAGTCCGATTCATGACGAAACGCTATAACGTGGAGAGATAATATTCTCGATGAATTATAGTATCTCTTGAATCTTAAAAGAAAAAATATTCACCTCCGCGATAGCTGATGGAATTATTCACGCATGTGACTTTGTGTCGACTGATTTTTATCATCAGTCGAGGATATTTACATCTTATAAAACATAGATTTGACAAAGCTCGACCGCCTGATATTTGCGCGAATCGAATTTCAACTGAGACTTATTTTATGATACAATCGTAAACCACGCTTGGTTCGTGAATCCCGGAGAACCAAAAAAAAAACAATTGAAATCACTTTCCGTTTTCATATTAATTGCTCGTATAATCTAACTCGTAGACTCTTTCGAAAAATGTTTATCTATTGCCGGTCTCGGCGGCGCGAGACTTCGGAGGTCACCGACGCGTTGCCGGACCGATCGTCTTGTTGAAAAGCGTATTTGCTATTGCGATTACCGGCGAAAAAAGTTTCAATGGGCAGTCACTGAAATTTATAATAAGAAATTTGTATTTAATGAGAATTATCTGGAATATCAAACATACGTTAATACGTACCAAATTCCGGTAACTGGTTCAGCCTCGTTTCCACTGACGATAAATAGTGGAAATAAAATCGAGAAAACGCATCCACTGTGAAACAGAAAATTTACGATTAAAATATTTCGTTTGCTGTTTTTAACAAAAGATCGTTTTTTGTTGGCTCGATTGTACATTGAACAAAATTGGCTATTCACCTTACGACGTATGAATTTGGCAATTGCGTAAGGACGGCGAGTGGCAGACCAAATCCAACGAAATACGGCCAATTCCCCTCGATAAATGTGAGCCTTTTGTGCAACTCCCAGCCCATGTTGAACCATTTATACTCAAAAGCGTAAAGGGCGTAAAGAAAACACATATGAATTAGAGCAAGTGCTTCGCCTATCGGTGGTAGAGGTATTCTCGATACAAGCATTCCCTGTCCCAGAAAGAGAGCTTGTACAAGGACGCTGAACAGTGTGTCAGCAACTAATTTACTGACGCTCGAGAGCTGAAGTGGTCTACCTTGTCTGTATCTGTACGCGCTATCCGCTATGTCCTGAATACCCGAAATATATCAATGAATGATCAATAAATTAATCTGAGATATATCATAAGATAAAAAAAATGTATTGATCTTAGTTAAATTTTATCCTGCAAAGGGATTTATTAAAATTCAGCAACCGTACCTGAAACCATAAACTATTGACTATCCGACTGAGTAGAAATAGCGGCAGTACCCAAACAGTTCCGAACGTTAGAGAGAGAAAAGGTTTGGTCCATGACCACACGGTCAAGCCCATACCGGGCGAATGACCAAAAATTATGCTCAACAGATATTTTAGGAATGGCAAGAGTCCACATTCGAATATCAAAATACTGGCCCAAAATACACCACCGTTAAGGGCGCAACACTGTATTGTGCGTTTGAGGATCTTCGATTCTCTGTAGAAGGGAACAAAACATGAAATAAACTATCCAATCACTATACAGATTTATCTAAGTTGTAAAATCATCCTCACCGATGTTCCCTGGAGGACTTTATTGGACTTTGATTCGCACTCGTGTCTCTTCTCCGCTGTTCGTTCCTTATTGGTGAATTTCTGAATATCTTATCGTTGATTTCCTTATCCATATAAAAAAGTACTACCGCGCCTTTAAGACTGTCCGCAAAACCTCTACAAACAGCCCGGACGATACCCTGTAAAACATTATTGACTACAATTAACTCGAATAATTTGAGAAATAGACATTTCGGTATATCTTTACTGCGTTATCTGTTATCTACTTTTTTCATAGTTGTTTTCAGGATTTGGAAGAAAGCCAATTGCTGCAAATTACACCTAGTAGCTAACGACATTTTAAAAGGAATGTGTTATTGTGAGTCGCGGGACCAATAATAAATTAAGGAGGTTATGGAGGGTTGAATATTACAAATGAAGTTTATAAGGGAGAATACAATGGGGCATGAGTATTCAAACTGTCAAAGATCAACAACACATCGATACAATGGCCAATCTTCAGAATACAGAATAAAAATAACGAAGGATATGATTCAAAGTCGAAAACTTACTGTCACGTTATCCATTTTTATCTTTATTGCGTCAAACTTTTTCTCCCTTCAAGTTAATAATTTGGATCAGTTGATGTACAGCAGATGTACATATTGTCACGCGACAATATTTTAGTTATATTTTACAGATGTATATCGTGTATGAAGAACGTCGTAAGTCTAAAGACCCCTTTGTCCTCGCGAATCCCGAAGATTTTCCCCGATAAAGAACAAACAAACAAATAAAAAAAAAACGGATATATATTACGCGTCTGGGCTCAACGGTATATCGATGACGACGACGATGCCGTCATCGATCTCCCGACGAGCAAATACACGAATCAAACGTGTCCCGGGGCTCCGATGATTTTTCGAACATAGTGATGAAAAAATAAAGTGTGTATGCCTGTCGCTAATCTAAAGTGTCACTGGATTTTTATCTTTTTTTTTCAGCTTGCTCTACTCGACATGACATATACAAACACATAAAACCATGAACACATGCACGATGCGTGGAGAGAAACAAAACATTGTGGCACCGGTGTGATACCGCCTTCACACATTGAGTTCGCATTTACGTTTAGTCGCGCCTTTTCTCCACAGACTAGGCGTGGCGCTACACTCGTCACGTTTCTGTCTTCTTCCCGAAAGCTAAATCAGTCGTTCGCGAGATCCTAGAACAAGCCAGCTCTTCAATACCCTTACTTATGTAATCAAATAAAGATAGTTTATATATATATCTTGACAATCGTCTAGGCTCCCGCGTCTCATTCATTTTTGCCCTCCTGGACTTTAGGAAATCCCCTACAACATCGAAGAACGTGCTGCCATCTCGAGCACTCTTTCGCTACTACTAAACCCGCCAAACTGCCTTCACAAAATTCTATACGTACTTATGTCATATTCCAACTTTGATTTCCACGAGATTGGTAGCGAAGTCCGAGCTTTTGTATCATCGATAAGCGTGTCCTTGAGCTACAACCGGACGTCAAATTTGTTTCTGTAAATACTCACAGAGTATATAGATCTCATAGCCTGCATAAAAACAAAATATAACGACCATGCGCAATTGGTAAATAAATATTGTCATTACCATTTACTCGTCACTTCCGTCAAAAGCACAGGAAAATCGATTATTTTATTTCCTCTGACGAAAAATACGTGCCGAGTAGCAGATTTCTTCCCCATTTATTTCAATTCGATTACTGACAAATCTCAGATTTCATCGAACGTAAACAATGGTACGTCAGATAAAATCTATTTTCGAAGGAGTCGAGCCCGAGGCTAGAAATCGTCGTCGACATTCCATTGGTCCTCCTCCAGACAACATCGGAGTTTCGTGCACTGTCCAAAGTGAATCATAAAATTCCCAAACGCTTTATTACCAAATGATACAAAAATATATGTAAATTCTTGTTCATAAAACAGGCAAAGTCTCCGAGGAACGATCTTTCCCAGGACGAAGAAGATCGCTCGTTGTACCAAGAGACAATATTGGAGTTGCTTGTTTATCGACAATGGACAAACTTGATAACATTCTCGAATTACCAGAATCTGATTGTACGGACGAAGATATCGGAAAGAAGGTTGGATCTATTCCAAAAAAATTATTATTATTATTGCTACTGCCAATGATACATCTAATTTACTTCATCAAATCGACCAATTTTTGTAACCTTGAGTTGACTATTTCATTTTCAAAGACATCGAGCAAAAAAAATGACGAAACTCCTAACTCGAATTTTTGTTACGAGCGTAGTGGATTGTGCAAACGTCGAGATACTATTGGACTGCTTTGGCAGAAATACGATAAGGAGCCTTTGAAGAAATACCACGAAAATAAAAATAAATCGGATCACAAATGCGTAAGGGTCGTTTCATTCCAATGAAAGTTTTCAAAAATAGAATAAATGGAAAGTAAAATTCTCGACCATAAGTTTTGATTTCTTTTTAGCAAGAAGACTTGGGGATGAGCAACGTTAGACGCCCAAAGGACGATCCTACGAAGCCTCGAAAGCTCATTCGACCACGTGATAATATTGGATTTGGTTGCAAACCTTTGTGTGAGTATTAAAAATTGTATTTCACGTACGAAACGCCGTCGAATGATTTTCAATAAGCCGTTCGAGCGAAACTTGTTTTTTTATGACAAGACATATCGAAACGACAATTTGCAAAATACATAATCTAAAGATAACAAGCTCTCGCAGAGAGGTTCGGGGAATTATAATACTTGTCTGAATTCCATTATTACATTTTGCTCACTACGATGATATTTCGTTCCTCGGGATACTGTATATAGACTGAGGATTAACGACAAAGCTCGATTGAAGAACTTCTAGTTATCCATTCTCGTTTGATAAGCTCCCTTAATAGGATTTAATTATCTCGAGCCACGATGCATGTTACTATACACATGATCTGTCTGGGAATGAGATTATAATTTCAACTTCAGACGGAATATCCAGTGACTTCGACCTTAAGCGTTAAAAGGCAATTTTCTAATACTTAATTTTCAATAGACGAATTTAAAAAGATTCTCATTATTCACAACAATCCAGACAAGATTCCTGGTCATTTAATTGGTTCACGGCTGAGCACCAGTGTGAACTGTAAAGTAAGTTGCAATACAGGTGAAACATTTTGTCACATTTTTGCAGAAAAATGTATCGTTTCGTCCTTGAATTATTGTTTGAGTCGAGAATTAATTGATTTTTATTCATTTGTATAATTTAGAACTCGTCGCGCTTGGTAGAAAAGAAAAATTTTCTTCACGAAAAATCGCCGCAAGATGAAACTCGAAACGACGAAAAAACGAAGGAACAGATCGACACTTTGAGAACTGTCAGTAGACTCAGCATTTTGCTCTTGTACATGCATTTTTTGCTGACATATTATCTATCATACGCGAAGAATCATCGTTACGCTGAAATATTCGACAGTTGTCCACTCCAGGACTTCTACGAATAATAATTATAATATACATACTTAATTATTAACGATAGCATTTAATCATTACCATTTTCGTATAGTCCTATATGAAAAAAATCGATGACGAACATCCAGGATGCTCGAGATATGGAAATCCGAACGAGATTCGATGTCGAAAAAAGTAAATAGCGACCCGAAAAATAAATCTCGAATTCTCGAATGAATCGAGATTCGTTCGTGCATACAGATACGAATAAATGAAGCGTCGAGGAAGAATAACCGGGATAGACACTTTTTTCTGCAAAAACACACATACACATGTTTTTTGTAAAAAGCTTCGAAGAAGTTCATATTCAAATGAAATAGTTTTTGCAGTAAAACCAAACATTTATTTTAATTACGATGGATATTTTTATATATTCATAAATTTCTCATTGAACCTCCTCAGGTATGCCGAGTCGTCGTGTGATTTGTTCTTCATACGTTAACGTCTGTTTCGTTAACGTCTACCTGCTGACGGTGGAGGATTCGAGATTTCACCCTCGAAATCGATTTTTGCGTATGGTTCTTTGCCGTCTTCGAACAATTGAACATAGCCGGTTATTGGTCCGTCAGGAATTCCGGGTGGCAAGGAATCCGATGAAGGCTCCCATTTCATCACAGTCCAATCGCCCTAGAAAATTGATTAGAAACCGACACGTGAAAGCACTCACTGGTAACTCGTTAAAAATCGAAGTTGAGGGATCATTCTGGTTTGAAATTTTAAAAAAATCAATCTTTTTTCTACATTTTTCGAAAGTATATATATCTAAAAGTATTGAGTTAAAATTTACGAACGATCGGAGCAGTCTAACTATGTTATTTTGTGACCTCCACATTGCTACTTTTATTACCCGACCGCGCTCGCCCGAAAAACTTTAAACGCATTTTTCTCAAAACAACGTTTTTTCGGTCGGTGGCAGAGATTTCTCCGGAACTACTGAACCCATCCTTATTAAATTTTAACCACATATTCTGCACATAAATAGCGTCCCCGCAGTCTACGACCGTATACAAATTTTGATTATTACTATTTTTGTTCGGCCAAAAGCAGTGCAAAAAATCTCTTTCGTTTAATCTCCGCCGTTTTTGTATTTATCAATAAATATTAATATTCATAGGATATGAGAGAGTCACTATCATACTAAATCTAAATATTTTTGAATTTTTCATTTTTTATGAGCCGTTATCGAGATATTATGGCCACCACCGACATACAAACTTTTCGAGGAGTTACGTTTGCCTGTGATTTTTACATACAAAAAGTGTTAAAAAAAATAAATAAAAAATGTTTCTATGTACCTCGAGAGTGCATTTGTTAAGTTCGATAAACTTTATATCAATATCTATAATAATTTCTTCTTAAAATTTTTTAAAAAATAGCGTTTTTTGAGCATCTAAACCAAAATGATCCCTTAATTCGCAATGGGCGATGACCTAGTCGAAGTCATTATTTGGGCTCTAAACTCACCGCTGTAAATGGACACGCCTGCGGAAAACTGTCTTTAGGCACACCGGCTTTTATCATGCTCTTACCAATCGTCTCGTCGTCCATAGCCTCGCACAAAGCCGACTCAGTCTCAATCGGATTTCCTCCGAGATTTGCGTATAGTTTGAACTGAAAATGTGTTAGTTTCAAGAGAAAATGTGGTATAGCATCGATAAAAAGCGAAAATATGAGTTACCAGCATTGAGTCAGGCAGATCTTTCTTCACGGGAAAGCCGATAGTCAGTATTGAATTCTTTTTTCCTTTTTCAATTTCGACGGACAGCGGGTCAAAAAAATCATTTCCATTATTCGTAACTTGGACCTTGTTGATCGTGATGACGGGTCCAGGCTGGAGAAAAGAAAAACAATTTATTAAAATCAGGAAAAAAGAAGTCCACGATTTAGTGGCGTTTGGTTGGCGTAGAAATGGGAAATTCTCACATCACCAGCGACGAGGGTGCTAAAACCAACGACGGAAAGAAGTGACCCGATCACAGTAAAGAGCAACATGGTGGCTTCGATTACGACTCATTGAATCCAACACGTATCGCTCATTTTATATCATTTTGATATTACGGAATTGCGTGTGGATCGTAAAACGCGATAGGAAGAATAGCTTCCGTTCTCACGTTAAATCGCGATTTTGAAATTCGATATCGCTCATGCTGAGACTAAAGATTTTTTTCTAGCATTGTCGCTAAACATTATCGACATTGTGCTACATTATCGCTTCCTTGAATATAGGGTCAACCGTGGGAATTTACATTTCAAACCATTGGTGTAAATTAATCAACGTCCACGTAATTTCCCTTTACATGATTCAAAGACTTTTAATGCTTGGTTACATATTGCCAAAGTTTAACAAGAAAATTACCTGGGTAGCAAATAAATTTGCTTCCTGCCGTATTTTTCTAGGAATTTGCAAATGACAATTTTTCAAATCGTAGAATAAATGTTCTACAAACATATATGTATAAATTTTATTTACGTTCGAATATTGTATTTCTTTTCATGATAGTTCGGTGATAATTCTTGATAGGCCTTTGTCACTTCTAGGATTTTAGCGGAACGTAACTTTTAATCAAATTTATCGTCAATATATGAATTTTGACTTGGATATCTTGCATGGTCACGCTCACTTTTGGTTGGAAAAAACATACGATGTGATTATAGAGTTTATCTAGGCAAACAGCTAATCGCCTGAGTGATTCAAGACCAAGAACCGTTATGACCCTCAAAGCAAGGACAGAAAATAAATAGTAAGAATTTACTCGGGAGCAAATTGTTATTCGACGAACGAATTTCAAGAAAAATTTACCTCTATACATTAATTTTATTTAACTTATTAATTATCCGTCGTGAAGAATCATCTTCGCGTTTGGCCTTTGTCCCAGGACGTCATCGGATAATAATCACAATGCTTAATATCGTTAATCATGATTCACTAATGTTTCCAATCAAAGTTGAGGAACTTCCAATATAAATTGTTACCGACGAGTAAAAAGAATTCAAATTCATTGGGTTTTTTCGTTCGAGTTAGTAATCGAAGAGGAAAAATATCTGGCCGAAAGAGAAAGTTTTGCTACGACGCACCTTCATTAAAAAAAATCTGAGAAGGCAATATAATACATAGACGAGATATTTTATGCAGTAAAATTGGTATTTATTTCATCGATGAGTAATACATAATTATATTTATGAATCTGTCGTAAATTTGTCAGGCTGCTAGATCGTCGTGGGTTTCTTTTTTAATTTTCTTCTACTCGTCGCTTTTATCACTCTCCTTTGTCAGCGTCCGAATCCCGGAATGGCATGGGAGAGTTCGCCCTGGAAATCTATCTTGACGTAGGCTCCTTTTCCTTCTTCGGACAATTCGAGGCTCGCTGTTACCGGCCCATCAGGAGATCCAGGTGGTATCAATGTCGCAGGAGGATCCCATTTCATAATGGACCAGTCACCCTGCATAATTAACGGCCGATTAAAACAATTATTATTGCAATTTATTATTATTTTTTTATTCTATAAACTTACCGCTGTAAATGGACACTTTGACGGGAATTGACCTTTTGGCAGACCAGCCTTTACCAAGCTCTTGCCAATAACCGGATCGGCCAAAGCTTCGCATAAGGTTATCTCGTATTCCATGGGAGGTTGACCACTAAGCTCTACGTTAAATTTGAACTGGAAATGGAATCTAATTAATTTCTGCATAACAAAATTCTCTCGACTTTTAGATTTTTTCAATAACCGATAAGCTCAACGAAACAAAATGAAATATAGACCAATTTACCCGCATAGTATCCGGCATCTCCTTTTTTGTGGGCATTGTGATGCTGAACAGAGAATTTTTCTTCCCCTTTTCCATTTGAACGGACCACAGGTCGAAATAATCATTCGGAGTGTGCGTGAGCTCAAGGCTATTCCCAGTTATAACTGTTGTCGGCTGCAAAGAAGAAAAAGAACGTCTGGATAAAGTGGAAAAATAAACAACGACGCACGCACATTTTTTTTATAGAATTGAAGGAAAATTCTTACATCGGCAACGACCAGAGTACTAAAAGCAACGACGCAAACCAATAAACCGGTCACAGTTGAAGGCAACATGTTGACTTCAGTCGAAGGACTCGTCGATCCCAGAAAGACTCGCTCTATTTATGCAATTTTTTCCCTCTTCCGAATCCGGCTTCGAATTTAGACATATTTTCAGGAAATAACATGTATTACGTGAAACGTGACAGGAAGAATAATTTCCGAACCGTGTTAAGTCGCGATCGGGAAATTCGATATCGCTCATATCGGGACATAATTGTCAGCAACATTGTGTAAAATCATTGTGTATGTCCGAGGATATTGAATGAAGACTAGGTATTGAATATTCAATTGCCTGGTGCACATAAATCAAATCTTTTATAATTCACCCTTATATCTTAATTTCAAGATTTTTACTTGGTCTTTGCTTATGTATATTCATTTTATTTATATTCGTAGAGCCAGTTCTTGTCCCTCCAAGGGTTTTAGTGAAACCTTGTATCCGTTGATCGAACGTATGGAAATATCAGTTTTTAGTTTAACGTCTCGCATTTTCATGCTCGTCATCATTTTGTAATTTCGTAGAAGATTAGCTACGATAGTTTTGAGGCTCATCATAGCAAACTTTTGCCCTGTGTGAGAATAATAGAAATCATAAGACATCCGGTATGAAATCTCATAAAGTTTTATATTACAAACCTATGCAACCCATCGGGCCACCACTGAAAGGAATGAAGGCATAGGGATGTCTCTTTGAGGCTTCCTCGATAACAAATCTCTCCGGTATGAATTGTTCCGGATTCTTCCAATATTTTTTACTTCTGTGAGTCGTGTAACATGCTATGACCACTTGGCAACTTTCTGGCAATGTACACGTTTCTAAAACAACGACAGATTGTAAGTACTAATATAAAATTAATAATCTCAATAAATTTCCAAGCCATAAAAAATTCACCAAGCGCCAGTTCCTCCTTTAGACGTCTGACCATGAGGGGGGCTATTGGAAAAAGTCTCAGGGTTTCTTTGATGCACATTTCCAAGTATTTCATGCGATTAAGAGACTCAAAAGTAATTGGTTCATCGTTGCTCAAGATTTCTTGAACTTCGGCCCTCGCTTTTTCCTGCACTTCTTGGTGCATCGCTAACATCAACGTCGTGAAGCTGCTCGTAAGGGCCATTGTATCCTGAGCCTGCCAACCGTTCGATTGATCTATCAATTATACAATTATTAATGAATCATTAAATCGACCAATTATTTTTCTTACAGCAATGTAAACAGTGTAGATCTCATCTCTCAGCTCTTCGTTCGTCAATTCGCAAGTAACATTGTTAATCTCCAGAATCCGTTCCAGAATTGAAACACCTTCGCTTTTCAAATTCTTTTGATTCGCTAGATCATCCCTTTTCGCAGCTATGCACTACAGCAGTGAAATTTATTAATAATACTCTTAAGCCTTCTCAAAGCGCACATCATATTTTTCTCATAGTAATAATCTATGAACCTTTTCCGTGAACTCGTGAATAATTCTCTGAGCCTTGCATTGTCTTCTATATTCACGGGTCATGTGAAATATGTAATCGGAATAAAGCCATATCTTCATCATTCGATCGTGAACGATTTTGTACATTCTTTCGAAAAAAAAATAAATTAAATTTTGTTCACTCATTAGAAAAGATTATTATTTATTAACTTAAATTGTTACATTTATTTAAATTTCTCACTTACTCTGCGGTGTAATGAATAAACTCGTGACAAGGGTTGTCCTGAGCCTTCATACCGGTATATCCCATCACAGATTCTATTAATTACGTGAAAGCAATATTTTTCATTGTATCGATCGTTAATCCATAATGCCAAAAAAAATATATATTTTTTACAAACGCGACCCACCGCACACAATATCAATCGTGCAACCTTCGAGAGTCTCAAGAATATCGAAGACCTGACCATTTGCAAGAACCGTCAATCTTTCCATCAATTTACAACTATGTCTTTCAACAATGTCCACATAGTCGCGAATCGTTCGAGGACTCAACGTGTGTGCAATCATTTTCCTGTGCGCTCTCCATCGTTTTCCTGATAATTAGAATATCAGGAAGTTATGAAACTTTGTTTTGCCTTGTAAAACCATTGTCGTTGTTAATAGTTTGCCTATACCGTACCAGAACCACTTATGAGTCCATCGCCGATGAAAGGAAATAAAAATTTGTAGGCCATACCCTTGTTCGTTGCCTGATGACTGTTCAGTACGACCTGTTTCAATGTCAAGGGTAAAATAAAAACTTGTAGATAAATAATGTAACATTGACGTTACGACGGCGTAACAAGAGTACCAAAGCCACAGAGGAAATCGAGATTCATTTCCTGTGGATATACCTTCGATGGTGGTATGACGATACAACGAACAACATTGATATTCCTCACGTTCAATCGTTTCGTTACCAATATAAACACATACGAACGTATATACATACAGAGACAACGAACCGATACTTGTACGTAGTGTTAATAGGGCTATAGACATGCAAGAAAGAGCGAGGAATGTCACTGTACATACGTACGAGAAATACGTGAGAAGCAACTTAATGTAATATTATGAATAGAAAATTAATATGCCTTCGTTTGTTGGGTTATTGCGAGTTTCTTGCAGCACAGTCGACTCTTGTCCCGTTGTCCCTAATACACTATATTTTTCGTAATAAAAAAAAACCTATTCAAATAGAAATTAGCATATTGTTTGATCAACATTCTTTCCTCGTTCGCAAAGTCTCTTAATGAAGAGACGTTTTATAAAATGTTTGAATGCTCTGTGAGGAAGCAGGAAAATCTTTTTAATGTAAATAATGAATAAACGAAGGATCGTTCTGTATGAAGTAAATTTTCTTTTTTCTCAATAAATTGATTGAAGTTTTGTATATATTGACCTCGATGTCGTGTGGTGAAGTGATAACTACGTATAGTGAAGGACCCATCCAAACTCTTATCGGTGTGACGTCCTCGTAAGGTGCGATGACACTTATCACTCGGTCAAGCAATTCTGTGAAAGAAATCAGGTCACAAGACTCGCATAGCAAACGTGTGTACAATTTTTATACCGCAAGCCTATAATTATAAAGTTGAACGACGCAATGGCAAAATTGGTAAAGTTTTGGTGTAACATTTGGTAAAGTGGTAAAATGGTGGTTTTGGTGTAAATTTTGGTAAAGTTTAGAAAATTGGTAAAGTTTTGGTGTAAAGTTGGTAACATTTTGGTGTTTTCGCATTGTTTCTGCAACTAGTGACTTTTTAAAAAATATTTACCGAGACTCCGTCAAAAGTTTCATGACCTTCGTTTTTGAAACTTGCGTGACTTTACAACGCGAGAGCTGGGTGTTAATTGATTATTTGTTCGATCCTTTAGCGCACGAAGGAGCTACGTACGCGAGTCGAAGAAAGACAAAGAGAGATTGCCAAAACTTACGTTCGGGTTTGCAAGCGAATTTCAGAGCGTTCCCGATAATCGGAAGTGTCGGTGGTCCCGGAAGACATTCTGCCAGTTTGAGCAGACGCGATCGTCCTGCTCGCCAGTTTCTCGTGTACCGTAGAACGCTCCATATCACAGTGAAAAATAACAAGACTACCGTCAGAAATTCTTTAAACAAAGAAGTACCATTATTATTATCATTATAATGAAAATATTGAAGAAGCGCAGACGAAACGATGGTTTAATTTTTAATTTACATTGTTCGAGATTTTCGGTTTACCTCGTAGAGAAAAATAAAACGTAATAGGAAAATCGCGAGGCATATTCGATTGACCATATACCGCTCGAGTACTTCGAAGCGCGATCCTAAGTAAACTCCTGATGATTTTTCTAATCGAGCTCTGCCTTTTATTTGCCTGTACATTTTATTGTCCCCCACTCTCGCGACGTATTGTTTCTGTTTCGTAAATTTAACAGACGTACTACAAGGTTCAGGGATTCGTTAGAATAATATATGCGAGACGCAGTAACGCGATTTACCCTGACCCAACATTCTGGAACACAAGATTACCATTTATACCACATATATTGAATCTAGGGAAAGGATGTAATATCAAGTGACGATAACAGCAATATATATATCATTAATAAAATTAGTGATTCTTGTTGTTCAATATTAAAAATTACATGTTTAAACTTCGAGTTTTCTAACCAAGTGTCTTGGACCCCCTGAATATCTTTATATTACCACATCGATGAAATTAATAAGTTCGAATATTCGCGGGCTTTTGGAAAACAATCGATTAATAACCCTCTTCACCGTAAAGAATTCTCGAGCGCTTGCATCGATGAAGAGAATTTCTCTCTCTCTCTCTCTCTCTCTCTCACTTCCGATCATGTATTTTGCCTTTTACTTGTTATAGGGATAATATGCTAGTTTCCCGTGCCCCGCATATGGCCGTCCCGTCTCTTGTCATGGCACGGTATCATGGTGGGTTTTTCATCACTACAACGGTGTTGACCGTCTCGCCGAATTTCCACGAAATCGTAACAAAAATCTCGAGTTTCGACGTCTCGAGTAATTGTCCCATGGGCGTCTGAAAATTATCCATCGTATGGTGTTAGTATGTGAACGTTCAATAAAACAAAAACATGTTTTTTGTGTACACGATGAGCGGTGCCAGTGTGTCGCCGCCTTACGCGGGGGTGTGACAACTCCGGGCACTCGTCATACAACACACGCTTCCCTGTTGACCCGTGTGTTTGAACAGAGGTATATAAAACTCTTCAGCGAACTAACCGGCGCTTTCTACTCTCACTTTCCATTTGTCATGTACCTATTACTCGCAAGATTCACACACGCGTGTGAAAACGACGAAAAGAATGTCGACTGAATCTTCCAAAAGGTCGCTACGCTAAGCTCTCTCGTTACGAACGAGCGAAAAAATCGAAACGGTGCAACAACTTTTTTTATGTTTTTTTTTTAAGCACAAAACGAAAAGAAAAAGTTATTTTAAATTAACTCATCTACGGACAATTCTGACGATGAAACAATTTTACAGATTAAAACAGTGTACAGAAAAATACGTGAGTGAGAAAAGAAACGAGAAAGAAGATGAGGCAAAATCCAACTGTACAGAGTGTCACGAACGAGACGATGGGTGGTGTTAATCCAGGGAGTAATCATCACATCACTCCTATAAGTTGTACCCCGCCACCTTCTTATTACAATATCAATCTTCCGCCCGGTCATCCAGCTGTTCTGATCAACGATCGTGGTGCACCTCCATCCTACGAGGAAGTCATAGATCCTAATGGTTGGTAAAATTTTTTATATCATATCCAAAAAAAAGTTCATTGGGCAATAATTACAAATAATGAATAAAAAAATGATAATACTGGCTGATTGCAGCTCCACCACCGTCCTACGATTCCTTGTTCGGTCGAATGCGCGAAGCTCATAAGGCTTCGAAAGGAGTGTTCGACTTCCTTTTAAATATTATAGTTCTGCTGTTAGGAACGAGTGAGTTAAATTTTTTTATTCCACGAAATAATACATTTTTTATTGATCGTCGCAACTATTTCTAACGATATCATTTCTTTCAGTTGGTTGTTCGATCATCATAGGCGTGACTATTGTAGTGCCCATATGCATGATGATAATAGGTGGCATCTATCTGTACGACTGTCCACAAGCCGAGTACATACCGGTTTATCTTTTGGTCGGTGGTGGTTTTGGTGTTTTCAAGCAGCTTTTGTATCTCTCGGCGAGAGTGCGAAAGCGTCAGGACGAGCGTGAAGAGGAGATGATGAGGCAACCGCCGACGCAAACGTTGATCAATTGTTTCATGCTCGGTTGGTTCATAATCGGTGAGTAATATCTTTTTTTTCTCTATCGACTAAGATGCGAGGAGAAATATTATACATTCTCCGTCGTTGCAGGTTCGATGTGGGTTTACAAGGAGTACGAGCCGAATTACGATCCATCGCTCGGCAAATATTGCAACAAAACGCTTTACCTGTTCGCCTTTTGGCTGATAACATGCGTATACATAGCGCTTGGTGTGATAACCGCCGGTCTCTGCAGCATTTCCGTAGCCAGTATAGCATTTCAGCGAAGACCGCCCGATCTCATGTGAACGAGAGACCTCTCAACCTCGAGATCGGAATGAGCTTTAATCCACTCTCTGTCGCTCTTGCAAGAAACTAAAAAAAAAACGTATTCGCGGGACAGAAATCGCGAGCGTGGACAATCGAGCTTTCTTGTAAGCGCGAGTGTAAAGGCTGAGGAAAAAAAACGAGAAAGATACTGAAGCAAGTTGATCACGAATACTCCGCGATTCAAGTACCTGAGTAAATACACGGTGAACTCCTGTATGCAAACAAAATATCGCAAGGTTTTGTAGTAGCGAAGGATATTGTCGGCTAGAATACATCTTGACTGGGGATGCCGATGGCGATGGTCAGCGTCTTGCGACGGAGAAGAAGGGAAGAGAAGAAAAATCCGAGTGCCATTTGGTCTTCGAAATTGCGTTTACGTGGGCAACCTACCGAGAAACAAAGTCATGTGTGCGAAATCTTTGATCGTTCTGCTCAACGGGCCATGGAGAAAGATGATGAAAAAGAACAAAAAGACGAAAAGGAAGGCAAGGATCTTTAGAGGGCTGTGTGATTCAAATTAGAGCTAAAAAAAAACTCTGACTAATTGTGCCAAGGGAGAGCGAGGAGATATAAGACACGCGTGGGAATACACGCTCATATAAACATTGTATCGCGAAGTGTATGTTACACGTACTCGTGACGAGACAAAATATTTGCCCGAAGGACTGGCAAGAGCTTCGTACAGATTTGAAATAAGACAAACGACGAATTTCGACAATCTTCGAAATCTGTTGAATTGTATGCTATAAGGATTTGTCGTGACCCTAGAGGGCCAAGAGCGCCCTTTATTTTCTGAGTAATATTGAGTTCCGTTTCCGACGAATCTCACTGTGAATCATCATGGGCTTAGAGTTTAGAAAGAAAAAGAAGAAGATGAGAAAGAACGAGGGAAAAAGAGAGTGAACAATTTACCTCCTTTAACAAAAATCTGTCATCATAAGACTGTATAGTTATTGTTCAAGATTTTTCTCTACCATTGCTTTCGTACATTTCAACTCCGTCCTTTCATACACACACATACACGTATATATGTATTTTTATCCACGATATCTTTTACAACGGGTCAGTTTATCGTTTCTTTTTTTTCTGTTACTTGTAAAACAATTTTATCTTTTTTCGACCGATCCGTCTTTGGATCTCAATGGAAAATCGCACGTTTCGTTATTCGAAATTGACCCCACGAGTAACGAAACGGTGTGTTTCGAGTAATATTTAGTCGATATGACGATTAACACTCGTAGACTGTAAATACCTATACACACATAATTATATTAAATATATTACGAATATATGAAATAAAAGCGAATGTCTGTAGTTTAGTGACGACATATGTGTCAACAATCGCATCCTAATAATAGACTATACAAAATTACTCTTTCTTTCAGAGTACTTACGAGAAAAAAAAATCATTGAGAGTTCAAGGTATTTCTCTGTTATAAATATACCTATACATTATTCTATACGAAGATGAAAGATTCGATCGTACGAGTGCTTGCACATATTTGTTTTTATTCTTTTTTTTTTATATAATTTCTTAAATAAATGGCTTGAAAGATAATCATGAATATTGAAAACTATTCGTCAAAGTCAGGAGTAACAGGCTCGTAAGAAGCATTCCTCCCGTAGTAATTACCTTCGTACTCTCCGTAATACTCGTCTCCCGGATATTTCAAATATTCCTCCTTGTCGCTCCAGACTTCGGAATCCTCGCACTTGTCCGATAGAGAATCCACGGAGGCCTGGGGAAAAAATCAGAAACAGCAGTTCGGTGCAATTTATAATCGATGGTGTAGAATATATCCCAGAGTCGGAACGAGACCTGTAGCGCGAAAATCTGGGAAAGAGGAACTGGAGGGGTTCGTAGACACCGGATATCGTGATTTCATTAATAAAATCTCGATGTACGAATTTAAACGAGAATGGCGGATATAACAAACGGAAGTTACGATTTAAAATTCAATCGATTGAGATTCTACTAAACTAACCAGCGAAGCGTTATATATTGGATTTACGACATTCGGGGGTGATGAAGGGAGTGAAGTTTTTTTTTTGCAAAACAGCAAGACACGGAACTGGAAAGCTTTCACGGCAAATTATGCAGGTTGTCAGCTCGACGCAGTTAATGCCAGACCATTCGTTTCCGGTGTCTGATTGTCAGCGCGTTTAGAGCACTTTCGGGCATTGTTCGACTCGTAGAATATTACTCGGGCATTAAAATAATTTATCAAGATTAGTAAATTTGTTTTGCGAACAACGCGAATACGCCTATCGGCGAAAAATGCCAAGAGACTTGGTAAAGTGCAAGTGATAAAGTGTGAACAACTGTGCTGATGAGAATAAAAAATCACTTCTAAAAAAAAGTATAATTCGGAGCCGAAAATAAATTTTGAAAGCTATTAAAAAAAATGTGACCCCAATAACTTTGAATATTTCAACGAACAGTTTTAAATAGTTTCAGCCATGCTCCAAAAAGAAAATATATAGCCAATTATATTGGAACACGAGCGGGTTAACTATGAGCCAGTAGTAATCGTCGATAGGTTTCATTAATATGTTTTCTAAACTCGTCGAAACAAAAATTCGTTACGGGGCCGAAATGTCCTGAAGTTAAATATATACTGACTTCCTCTTTGATGAGAATCGGCGCGGGTGGTAATATATCCGGATTGTAAGCCGTGACGTAACGAGGACACCAGATAGGAAGAATACCGCGTTTCAGCGGTAACGGGACTTCCGCCGGGGGTGGCTCAGTCGCGCCCACTTTATTTCCGTCTCCCAACGCCTCTTCGTCGAGACTCGCTTCCTACGAGAATTTGGACGAATGTTAAATGGCACCCGTGTTAATTCTCTTACCACGTCTTCCCGTTCGGCGAAATGTGACGAAATTCATCTATAAATCATCGACCGAGAATCCAACGTTATAATTACTTTCTCGACATCTGTGACTTCAGCATCATCCTCGGCCTCATAATTATTCGGATCTTTCGTGTTAACATAGTGACCATGTTGCATCGAGGAATTCTCGAAAACGAAACATCCCCGTCCGTAAGGCTGAATGGAAGAATACAAATTTGTTGTTGTAAGAACTGTGTAAAAAAAAATCTTAAAAAAATATATCACCAAGTTGAGTCGCCAAGAGCCGTGAAAACGATGCCGTGGATGTATCAGTTGGCCAGGTCCTTCCATACGATCTGTTATCCATGTGCCCATGAACTTTGTACCAGTCGCGTCCCACAAATACGTTCCCAGACCGTGGCGAAAGTTTTTCTTCCAGCCACCCTCGTAAACGTCACGGTTCGCGTAATAATACGCTCCAAAGCCGTATTTCGTGTCGCGTTTCCAATCTCCTGTAAGAATTATGCGAATTTTTACTATATGTTTTACATTTTTTTCCACGAATTATTGTAAAACAAAATTATTATTATTTCAATAAAGTTTCATGAGCTTCATGAAAGCGTGGTTACTTCTTAATTAATGGTCTTTTTCAAACCAAACAAACTTGTCCCTGTGTTTACTATTGTTCTCTCCGTACCTTCGTAATAGGTCCCATCGGGATACCAAAAAGTTCCCTGTCCGTGTTTCATACCACGACGCCAATCGCCATCGTATCTAGCCCCGTTTTTCAAAACGTAGATACCTTTGCCGTGACGCATGCCCTTGCAATAATTGCCAACGTACATGTCACCATTCGGCAACAGAGTTCGGCCTTTTCCATGCCTCTCGCCTATTTCGTTTCTTCCACCCTCGTAAACCTATCGTGAAGAAGTATCGAACGAATTTTTGAATTTTCATGAGAAATTGTGAATTTTCATTTCAAACGACGTCAGTAATGAGGACGATTAGCTTCGCAAAACAATCTCAGAGAGTTTTTACCCCAAGAGGATTCGTCTCGGTTTCACCACCCTCTCCATCCTTTCCCGCAAGTGCAGCCATTCGCAACTGCTTGATACCGAAAAAGGAAAGGAATTTGTGGTCCTAAAAATATGCTTCCTGCTCGTTGATACGTGCAATAAGAATGTATTTCGATGCTTCGATTTTCATCTGTCCTTCGATTCTATCGATGATATACAGGGTGAGTATTTTTTTCATTAGTTTCATACGCTCGTTCATAAGACGATAAATTATTCAAGAATTGCACATAGAAAAATAACAAGAGACACGGGGTGAAAACAAAATTACAATGTACATAAAAAATGTATTCTTATCATATTTCAATCTCGTCGTAGTATTCGCACGGGAGATAAAGTAAATAAAAAATGACACGATGGTCGAAGCACGTTGATTACAGTCTTTAAAAATTTATTTAACTTCCGTCTATTCAATAATAGACATTCAGGTATAACGAATAAATGGTTCCGTAACACGATCCGGTTTTTCCAAGGATTCATTCTCGATATTAATATTTGTACAATTCGCGTTAACTTCTCACGGAAGAAAATAAAAATATTTGGCGTTACAATTCCCCAAAGGGATTTTGCTGTAGCGACACGATGCGAGTTAAATCGAGATCCATTGAGATTTCGTGCGACTCGGGCGGAGCACGACGAGTTCCTTAAACTTCGTGATGAGGCAGTTTGTCACTCGTCACCGACCGGTCAACAGACCGATCAAAGCTTGCTTCTCCTTCTCCTTTTTCCTCACCGTCTCGAGATTTCTCTGCTTCCATGAACTTTTTCGTAGCTTTATTGGTCTCGATCCCACGTACCTTCCTATAATAGACAATTAAAAACATATGAAAGTACTTGCTCGAGAAATATGAAAAAAACATTTCGAGCTAACGAATGTCACATCAGCCTATCTGGAAATATATTTTCCAGAAATATAGCCTATGTGTGTATGTGTACATCTAAAACGCAAAGACCTTTTATTCGCGCGTGAAGCCATTTATAGTGTGATATTTATCACTTTTACATGAGTATTGATTTCCGTTGCGAAGATAGCCCATTGAGCTTTTACAGAGCAACAGGTCCTCCCGTTTTCCTCATATATCTATGTATATATATCGAATATTTCGCGGCCTTCTTTCTTTTTCGACTGACAATGAAACGAAGCGAGAAAAAAACGACGAGGAAACAAAGATATTTTTCCCATGGTATGTTCAACGATCAAGTTCGTGAAATGGTACTAGGACTTTACGAATCGACCATATTATCTGCCTGGGGGATGCATTCGTCTTTGTCAATCTCTCCCCTTCCGATTTATCCAAATGGGAGCCAATAATCTCGACTATCCCAGGGGGAAAAGTTATTCTTCCCCGTAGACAGCTATTCCTAACGAAATAGAGAGGGTATAGATACATTCGCAATATCTATGAAGGGGAGAGAATCATAGCTCGAGTCTGCTTCCCACGTTGTCCCTAACGACAAGAAACACCCAAGAGTCTCTATCGCGCATCCAACAAACCCACGTGTGAGGTTTTGCTTATCTGTGGTTTTGGCATCGTTCATGATCTCTCTTGATGAATAAATGCCTCTCTCTCTTTCTCTATTGCCGAATGACCGTAGTAAATCCGCGGTGGCATTCATTAACAAACGACAGGGCTCACTGTTGAAAATCCGGATTTGCGTTTGGTCAAAAGAGAAGAAGTTTTAATTGGTCGAGTGGTGAGTTATATTTCCCCCACTTTACTGCAGACCTGCAGTATAATAAGAAACGACAAAGGATGAGTAATGACCAAAGACTTAGACGACAGTAGCATTACTGGAGTGCCAAATTATCGCATGGCTTGGTTCACCGAGAGACCATTAGTAGAAAAAAAAATAAAGATATACTTTTTATCGTCAACAAAAATATGCTGAACTTTTCGAAACTCGGACATTATTGTCATTCAATACAGATAATCAAATTTCAAAAATATTCGAGTTTCAAACAACTCGAACGCCACATTCTTGCGGTAAGAGACAAACAACAACTAAAACGCGTATTCGGCGATTTTCGATAATCCGCAAACGCTACGTCGACGGTAATTAAATTCAAGTTTTTATCGTGTTGCAGTTGTGAAATGATTAACGAGACTGGCATATAACTAATCGTAAACGATATGTCGGAAGGACTGCTCTTGGTACACCTTTTTCCTCATACGTCGTATTCCCAGTAAATAAGTTTTTTCATAAATTTCTCATTACCTCAACATCTTTGCACTGATTATGAATGTTTTTTATTTTTATACTTTTTCGAGAAAATATTCGAAATATGTGGAATACACAAATTAACGAAGGAGCGTACGATAATCTTATCGGTCAATGCACTACTTACTCCCCAGCTTTCCAGGTAGCGAGCCAACCCCTATGACCTAAAAATTTCTCATTCCTGAAAATCCCGTTTTCCAGCGAATTCTTTAATAAGGAGTAACGACCTCCGTGTTCATTTACTTTCAACTATCCGCGGTAAGAATAATTTATTCTCAGAAATTGAGATCTTCAATGGTGTTGCAGGTGTAATTAATATCACCATTACTATGATTTCTTTTTAAATCGAGGGAGGCGGATCAGAAGTGTAATTTTAGTCAGACAAGCGCAAGGTTGCATCCGGGACAAATTCTCGGAACCGTCGACCGGATACCTCGAACGCCACTCGTATATCCGTTCAATCTTTCATCATTTCCGCACGACCCTCTCCTGTCTTCTCTCGGGTCATCGTTCTCTCCTCCCTTCGCGAATCTCGTTTTAAATTATCCCTTGGATCCTGTAATAACACTCGAGATCTCGCGTCGTAGTAAGCCTAGCGTTGCCAATATCAACTTCTTACACCCCCGCTGTCCTTTCAATTTATTTTTTCCCTCTATGGTTATCTCGTACCAACAACAGGTATTTATTTTCCATTCTTTCCGATAACACGCATGTGAGACGAATTGGCCTACCCGCATTATCGCCATCGTCACCTTGGAACAATGGCAACGTGATAAGAGCGACTGATACAACGCACCACCAGGTTTCCCTAATCTCAAGAGGATAATCTCAAGAGTGACACAATCGTTCGTTATCGATGTTGGTAGGTTTATGTGGGATTATTTTTCGTTGCAAAGGCAGAAATACAATCTTTTTGTTATCATCTTCGTCATTGCACGACGCAACGTTTCCATCTGCTGCGAAAAGGGAACGTAAAAAACAATCAAATGTTTCAACCCAAATGCTCAAGACTCGCAAACTCGTCTGACTATCGAGGACTTGCACTACTGAAATCTGAAATATCGAGGAATGTCTTTTTTCACTAGAAACCATGGGCGGATATTTTGTTTATTCGGGTCGTCGACGTGGAAGGGATGAACTGCATCGAAAAAAAACGACGTGAGTAACTAGCTAGTGAAAGGTGGGAGGACATTTTCAACGCAAAGGTTGCCAGAAATGTGACAATATGACAAAACACACACCGAGAAATTGGTCTTGCGGAGGCGGGTGGTAAAAACTCATAAATTTCTGACGAAGACAGAAACAGCGAGTGTGTAGATTGAAATACGGTCTCGTTCGTTCTAATACATATCGAGACATCCTTGATGGACCAATGCGTCTATTCAATGAGCCTGTCTCACTCTCTACTCCCGCATTGCTTTATCTCTCCCACCGTATATTTCCCGCAACCCGCAAACCTTTTCGCCAAGTCCCCCGGACGATTTCGCATACCGCTGAATTTTCTTGCGTCGCCCACGAGGAAATGTTCCACTTCTGATTCACGAGATCAAAAGTGTACAAGTGATACGACGAAGAAAACGAGATGGCAAAGCGGCTCGAGGCAACAACGCGTAGCGAGGACGAGAAAACAAAAAAAAAACCAAAAAAAAGAGAGATAAAAGAAGAGTGCAAAATGAGAGACTACGAAATGAAAAATATAGCGCGGGGTAAATCAGCTCGAGGCTTGCAGCCCGATAAGTCCATAATGGTCGGAGTGGGTCGAAGAATATTGTTTTGAGAAATAAGGGAAGATTTTCAAGAGCTTTCGTGATCGTATTACCGTAGACTCTTCGATTTTTTGCCCATGCTCGAAGACTTTTGGTGTTAAGGTCGTCTGAGACTTTAGATGAACTCCGGCGTTCTACGGATCATGCCTGTTTTACACAGAAAAAAAACCTCACGTTTTTTGTACATCTGATAAGCGGATATAGATAAGAACGCTGGTGAAATAATGGAAAAATTTAATGAAAATTAGAGGAATGTAGAAGGGAAGAGACGAAGAGCCGATTGGCCAATGATTTAGCTTACAAGTGACGATGGAGAGAGGGAAGGACTACGCTCTCTCACGCGGGTGAAGCGCTCGGAATATCAGGGTAGGGGGTTGAATGAGTACCCGAGACACTGTTGGAGTCGCGACGCATTCCGTCTCAGTAACCCCAACGGTGAACGGAAAACGACCCGAATCCGTGTGAGCTTTCTCAGCGGTTAAGTTTCATACCGTATAACTACCGTTCTATGACCCGACGCATTAAAACTTGTCGATCACCACAAATTTTATAACGAAGAACGATATACGATAAAAACGATACGAAACGAAAACTTCGTTAAAAGCATATAAGCATTATAGAGTTATCAGTGAGCTTTTGTTTTTTTCCACCGAGGATCTAAAAGATTTCTAAGTGGAACGACGAGAAGCACGGAAAGGACAAACGACTCTTCGACAGGTGAGCTCTCGATAAGTTTCTCTACTAATTCGTTCATTTTTATACTGAAAAGAAAAAACAAAGAAACATATTAGTAAATTTAATTCAATAACACAAGGAAATATTTGTCATTCGCGTTGATCAATGCGTAAGCGATAACCTCGCGATGGAACAGTTTTTATAAATAAGGACGGTGATAAAAATTGTTATGCGCTCGATCATAATCCTTCAAACGTGAGGCGATTTTAGCTTGATCGAATGTCTCGTCTGCCCGCGAATAACGAGAAACGCGCTTCTGGGCTAACGATCAATGGGGGAATACATCAAATCGTAATTTTGTATTCGTGGAACTGTTAACTACTATTCTTCGAAATTTCGAATGGAAAGAAATTAATGAATAAATTTATAAGAAACAGAATCATCCACATTCAATTGAAATTCGTCCCTTCAATGATTGTTACTAGCATGTTTTGTTCGCGAGAATGTCGTTCGCACACTCTCGACATTTTTAATTGTACAAAGGTCACATAATAGACACGAATTCGAAGTCGATATTGTTTCATTGAATGGGCACGGAAGTCCGAATTTCACGCGCTTGTCACATCCATAAGATATTTTATTTATGAAATATTTCTTAACACCGATGAATACCGAGAGACAATGATTCAATTAAACAATGAATTTCATTACGAAAGACTAATAGTGAAATGAAAATGAAGGGTACGATTCGAACGAAACAAAATCATGTTCAAAACTTACGCGAAAGAAAAAGAATAAAGATCCGAAGCTGAACCGGTAACAGTTGCCTCGACACTGGAATGACAAAAACGTGGAGAATTTTTCGCGTTTCGTTTTTCTTACCGTAAATTGAATCGGATTTTGCGTCAACAAGTTGATGGAGTAATACTACGAGGTCAATTTGTCCGGAAACCCTGAACTTGCGGGCGTTGAGAGATAAGAAATAAGAAAATCATTTTGGGAATAGTTCGATCGTATCGGTGTCTGTCTATCCCCGCCAG
Organism: Netelia virgata; assembly: GCA_951802705.1. Taxonomy (NCBI): domain Eukaryota; kingdom Metazoa; phylum Arthropoda; class Insecta; order Hymenoptera; family Ichneumonidae; genus Netelia; species Netelia virgata. The sequence continues at coordinate 41,214,618 of OX637864.1, read as the reverse complement.
CATAACAAGACGAAATGAAACTCCGCAACTCCCGCGCGATAAATATAATCCGGACGAATCACCAAAGTTTGGATTTATCGAGCGACGTTTAATCACTCAATGAGTTGCATCGGATAGTTTCGACAGTTTCCACGAATTTCTCCCTTATTAATATTCCTCGTATGAAAATAATTGGCCAAATATAGAAAAGAAAAGTTATATTCGTTTCACGAGAATGAAAGCGAAATTGAACATTTTTTTCCCGAAATATTTTGTCCATCGTTGCCTTATAACGATATTATATCGCGCGAATGACGCGACCGTGCGTTTATCAAGCACCAGCACGCGGCTCCAAACGATCGTTTACACATTTGTCTTTCCTCTATTTCTTTTTTCACACCGTAGTATAGTGGTCGAAACGCCTACACCGATCGCCAACGAGAACACGGCAATGCTGGCTAAATATATCGTGAATATTTTATAAATAGTCGGTGGACATTGCAGAAATTCCTTTGGGTATCGTAAACAGCGGAACGTCCTATCGATGAGTCCGTTGGTCACAAATACTTTAACGTCTTTGGGTAAAATCGTGATATTCGCGCAAGACCAAGAGAATCCACGTTCGGTCTATCAACAAGATCGAATCTCTTGTTGATTTTTTTATCTCTTTCCGAAATTCGTTGAAACGTAAATCGATCGATTTTATGCTTCGCAGATTACAAGATAAGCGATTCAGCGAGAAGAAAATTCCTTCTGGATATTCCGAAGGAGACGAATAAAGCGACATAATACTGAAAAAAAGAAAACGAAATAATAAATACAAGAAATAATGCAGCAACGAAGAATGGAAATGTTCGAGACGACTAGAACGATTCTCGTTCTCGCGACAATGAGCGCACTCTCAATAACGACGAGTCAGAGCGCATCGGCAGCTTACGACCCACGGCTCGAGGTAAAACCGTCCTGGCAGGACAATTCATTAGCGCCGATAATATCAGAACTGTGCCCACCGAATGAAAGATGCTGGGAATGGTTACCCGCTGTCCCGGTCCCTGGAAAGGGCGAGATTGTGGCAGAAACTTCTAACAGCGATAGGTACTATTTTTTATTTGATTTATCGCATCGACGAATTAATTATTTTTCTCGATGCAATTAGCCAGCGATCTGTGAGCTGATCGAACGTTAATAATTAGTGTTCGTTTTTAATTGATTTTTATTTTGCAGATTCGAACAGCAAGCACTGATAGATGGAGAAATGTATTCACAGACAGACCCGTGGAAAGGGGACTCTCGTGTCTTCGTTCCACGAGCCAGATCGACCTCAACGAGTAACCAACGACAATTAACACAGAGACCCGTGAAAAAGGACTTTTTTACGTCTCGCAGTTGGGGACCCGGAGGATTGCCATTTTCCGTACTCTACATGAATCCTCATACCGCTCGAATAAATAATCGTCCTAACGCCGGTAGGTGATAGAAGCCTAATTAAGCCGAATTCTAATTAAGCCCAAATTTTATCAAACATTTCACTACCATCAATTTTCAGTTTTTAAATAAAATTTTTTTTTCGATTTCAGGAACCCAGGAAGTTACATCCACCAAAGGAATGCCCGACTCGAGGCGATCTTTCGATGGTCCCTCACCGACGGCGAGTCCAACGAAAAATCCGAATTATCGAGTCGCACCTCGTAACGGAGCTTCCGGACAACCGAGAAGACAATATTCTATAATACCTCAACTTTTCATATCTTACGGTTGGGGACCTCTCGGGAAGTAGAAAAAAACGAGGGGTTCAATTTCTTTTCCGCATTTTATCCCTGGCTCTCGAACATGATCTCATTATTCTTGAACGTAGATTCTAAGGGTTCGAAAACAGAAGCAATCGTGTCAAAAAGAAAATATGAACACGATACTTCGATCCTCGTACCGATAAGGACAACCTTGAGTCGTGAGAGCTATTACGTTATCGGTAACGTGTCACAATGGTTCAGTGAACATCCGAAACGTTTTTGCTCATCATTATAATTGTGTTTTTCCTCACCATACCCACGTGATTTATATTATAAGTGATCGCACTTGCGCATTGTCCCACATATCGACCGAGCACACCGAATTTCCTAATACCTTTTTACTAAGCGAAAAAAAAAAAATAATAATAATAATAATAAGAACGAAGATAACGACTATTTAACATTAAAATTCGACCAATGGAGTTCGAGCGAAACGAAACTTCAGGTTGTAAATAACGATGCGTATTACGCCCTATCGACGTTAAAGACGGTTTTTCGAAAACGAAACGAGTCGTTGTATCGCTCTTGGATAACCGGAATAAACTTCCGTGTGATGAATAATTAGTATTAATTTACGAAATAACGATACGAAATATTATATCACTGTTACATTATCAAGGACGAGATCTCGTCCTTTATGTTGTACTCTGAATATTATATATATAGTATATTTAACTTGTGTACGAAAAAAAGAAATAAAATTAAGATATAAAAAATAATGATCATCGCTTACCATTCATTTCCTTCATGGCTTTGATAAAATCTTGGGGATCCTTGAACGAAACGAATCCAAATCCTTTCGTCTTGTTGGTTCTTTTGTCACGCACGACCTTTGCTTTCTGAAAGCTCGGATATTTCCCAAATACCCTAACGAGCATCTCGTCCGTGACATCGTTTCCAAGATCACCGCAAAATATTCGGAAATCGTCTGAAAAAATGAGAAGTCAATGTTAAATTGTGCTCAAGCTCCACGATACTAATGGACATCTTCAATTTGAATATTCCATGAAAAAATAATGCACGAGAGCCAACTCACCGTCGTCCCATTCCAGTAACGATTGATCCTCCCAAGTTTGCCCACCCGCCATTCTGATAATTTTCTTATTCTTCTTGCCTTTTCCTTTGGGATGAGTCTCTTCGACACTGGCATTTGCCATTATAGAACTGGCTTTCCCCTGACTTATGGCCAATTCAGCAGCTGTACTCACACCTTTTGCTTTCGGTTTCCTCTTTGGATCATCGTCGGGTATTTTGGTGTTTATTATCTGCTCTATTATCTCAGGATGTATCATCGATCCGGATGAGGGTGGTTCGTACGTTTTTGGTGTTGAGCTTAGACACGCGTCCATGTTAGGTATGTAGGAATTATTGATTTGGGCCGGTGATGAATATGTTGTGATCGGAACGCTTCCTGAGGATCAACGAAGCGGCCTTCATGAAAGCAAGCACATTGGTGACAACAAATATTTCGGTAACGTTTTAATGCAAAGCCTTTTGAATATTACCAACCTTGTCGAGCAACCTGGGGCGGTATGAGCATGGGTGGAGGTGGTGGAGGTGGCGGAGGCGGAGGAGGAGGAAATCCCATCATTTGTGGAAATGCGAGAGAAGCAGCTGCGGCAGCGACAGCGGGCGCTGGCATTTCGTGTTGTTCCAATTGCCTAGCGACTTGACTATAAGTATTCGCCCCTATCACAGGTCGGATCATTGGAGCAACCAACTGACCTCCAATCTCCGCCTCGAACCTGCATTAAAACATGGATTTTCGGCATCGCCCGCGAGGAAAAGTTTCAAGGTCAACATAACCTCGATACAAACTCATTCGAACTTCCTCGAATTCGACTTGCTAAAAACCCATTGGAAGAATCCGAGGGACTTTTGATCTATTAGTCATAAAGACAGCGCCATTAGCTCCGTTCGTGTCGCTCAAGAAACTTTCGAGGAAGTTCGAATGAGAGATGTAGCTCTATCTCTCTTAGTTCGCTTTTAAACGATTTACTAACCTGTTCATCTCATCCTCCATTTGTCGCAACTTGTCGTCCATCGTGATTGCGGTTCTTAGAAAACAATGTGACTATACGTATACGTTTGTTATATTAATTATTTGTAGAGATCAACACGTTGGAACGTCATACTATTGAAATAAATGTCGATGTTTGTTCAAACGTTTCACGAACGTTTAAAGGTGCGGACAGCGGAAACAAACCTGATGGGCCGCGTCTAAACTGAAGTTGGACGAATATGGACGCCGCTACGCAATCATGCCAACTCATCACAAGTTGTCGAGTAAATGCACCAAGCGTTGGATCTAGGGATTTTCAAGTAGTCCGGCAAGCTTTGCTAGCAGCTGACGCGCAATATTAACTAGCTAACGTCATGAGTGTTTCTCTCCAATATTTAACCATGAAACGTTCGATTTTTATTTTCTGCATTCTCGTTATTTACGGTACAATAACGAGTCAAGCTAATGCCGAAAGCGAGGATGATCAATCCTCCGATCTCTACGTTATTGAGGGAAAAGTTTTTCCCTGGGAAAACTCAAATTCCAATGGATGGCAACTCATGACTCATGTGATGGCTAACGGCGGTGAGCACTACGGTTTTCTCAGGTAATATGCCACTTACACCGCTAATCATAAACACAAGAATGATCTGCGCATTGAAAATGTTATTTTTACGACATTATTGAACCGAAGAAATATATATTCTTGTTCATAATGATGAAATTACCGATTACAGAGAAGATGGTAGCTTCTCGATTCCTAATGTACCATCCGGCTCGTACGTGGTCGAAGTCGTAAATCCCAACTATGTTTATGAGCCTGTAAGAGTGGAGATCAACTCCAAAGGAAAGTTCCGAGCTAGAAAGGTCAATCTCATTCAGACGTCGCAAGTTATTCAAGTTCCTTACCCTTTGAAGATGCGAGCCATCACGCCTTTCCGGTATTTCCAAGTCAGGGAACAATGGAGAGTCACAGATTTTCTGTTCAATCCAATGGTAATTCTTAAATCTATGATTCACAGTTCATTGCTCATCTAGTTTTTACGCAATACAAAAAAATGATTCAAATATTTCTTTCAGGTCCTCATGATGATTCTACCTCTGGTATTAATCATGATTCTGCCAAAGATGATGAACGATCCGGACACGAAAAAGGTCAGCGATCATCGGCGTTTAAAAAATGAGAGATCTCGATAGAAAACAATATATCTTAAACATTCCAAATTTTAACAGGGTATGGAACAATTGAACAACCTGACCAGTTACAACAACATGCCGGAAATGTCCGAAGTCATAACGTCCTTTCTCTCCGGCGGCGAGAAACAAAAACCAAAGGCTGTGAAATCTGCGAAAAAGCGCCAATGATTGCTCTAAGATATCGATCGTTCGATCAATCACCTATAGACGCTAAATGAAACTCATAAAGAATCGTTGCGTACGATGAATCTTTTTTTCATTTCAAAATATATACAAATATTGAACGATAGATAAATTGTTATGCACATATGGCTACCAATAATATACGATCTCTCTCGTATAATCGTAAAGCAAGAATTTCCAGTTGAATCGCGGGTGTTCTACCCCCCGCTACGTATAAATCCTCTTTACATCTCTCACTTTTCCGTGAACGTGGCCGACTTGTTTTTTTTTTTCTAAAGATTCAAAGAGAGCCGAAAGTCGTATCGTAGAAAGCCGTTCGCGCAAACTCACGTCTGTAGCGAACGCAAGGAAATAACAACTTGAACACGTTCCTATATACGTATATACACATATAAGGATTACATGACGCATAATAATAACGTCGTAGTACCAAAAGAAACCGAAACGACCAACGAATGTTGACTGCACGATCGCCGAAGGCTGCAAAGTCGAGTCATCTCAACATCCGGTTGACTATTTATATATATGTATAAGTCTCTCGCTCTCTCCTGTCGTGTCTTCGTTTGCCTGGCAAATGGGTAACCACTCGACACAACGAATGATCGATACATGAACCAACCAACGTTCTAAAATATGTATATATATATGTACATATATGTATCTACCCAATTATCCATATTATAATATAGATAGTGTCAAAAGGGAACCGCTTAGCGTCGTGTATGGGTGAAACAGATGCCATTACCACCCATATAATCCTCGATGTCTTGTACGACCGAGACTCACCCCTTCTCCCTCAGTTTCATCGGGTCCTATAACTCTTACGGTATCTAAATACATTCGTATGGACCCAGAGCCTCTCTCGTGCCTGGCCTCGACTCCCCACAACCTTCTAAAGTAGAAAAAAAAGAAGAGAAGGAATGAAAAAAAAAACAAACAAAAAATGGGTGAAGATGGCGATCGAACGGATCGGTATGATTCAGCGTTGGACGATGCACGCCCCACAGGGATCTACCGCGTCTCCGATCGGGCTTCCTGGAATCTCGCGACCTCCCATCCAATGGATACGCTCTCCATTCACCCACCATGCCACGGTGCATGACGAAACGCGTGTGTACGCGCGCTTGTATTTCAAAACGGGTGGACGAGCTGGCTTGAGAAAGAAGAAAAAAAACGAGAGACGTAAGAGAGAGGGAGAAAGAACGGGCGAGAAAGAAATGAAATCGTCGTACGGGGAAACCGATGGGCAAGAGATTTACCCGTCACCGAGTTCTCGGGAAGGCCCACATCGCGCAGATCCTGCAGATCTCTCTGGCATACTCCTGGGCTCTCTTTCTATCTCTCTCTCTATATATATATATTTGTTCGTGTGTTGGATGTAACGACCGTTTCGTATCAACACTTATGTCATAACGGAGAGTGCATTAGCTTTGTGTACACACGCATCTAATATAACAAGGGTGAAAGAATACAACAGAACTTTATTAAAATCGTGAAAATCAATGGAAAAACAATTTTATAAAATTTCATCCAGTCGCAAAATTAATTGTAAAAACTATAAAAAAATAAACATATGGAACCATGGAAAATTGTTCAACCCGTGTACAAAATTAATAGAAAATTTTTCAATAAACTTCTTATTTTAACTTTGTTATGAATTTTAATTATAATTTGAAAATTCATTTTTTTTAAATTCCTTGAATCGTCGTTTCAATACTGTTACATGGATATAAAACGAGTGGTCGAAATAAAAATCACAAGAGGAAACGGAACCAGGAAGTGGGTATGACGAATACGCAAGAAGTGTAACGATACCGAGAATATCGATAGACAAAAAAAGTAGAAAACGAGTGACTAAAGTGAGTGTAGTACACGCTACTTCGTGACGTACCTATATCGACGAGTCACCGTAATTTCTTCAGCTGCTGCTTCTCTCGTGAGAACAAGCCGGCCGGCGTTCCCGCCGCGTGCCGTCGCGGCTGGTTACTGCCCGTTTCTCCTGCCGGCCCATGTCCGTGAATCATCAACGGGTCTCAGCATCGGCAACGAGATTCGTGAATTCTAACAACGTGAATGAGAAGACATCGGAGGGAACAGCTACGTGGTTCGCGGCAGAAACGGTGAGTAGCGAGTCGTGGACGATCGAGTATGGATCGACGAGAGTCGAGAGGAACTCCGGCGAACGCGAGGACTATAGAACGCCAGCTTACGGGACGGAGACGACGAAGGATTCGTCGTTCGTCGTGAAAAATGGAAAAGCCGAAAGTTGCGATGAAAAGAATAAATACGTGTCTGAAACAAGAGCAACGAGTATCGTGGATGAGCGAGGCGTTATTGATATGGATATTTGCGAAAATTCCACGGGATTGATCCAAGAGAATCCGGAGAATGATAATTTAGCGAGTCTTTCCGAATCGTCGTGCAATATCGGACACGAAAGCGTCGTTGATTCAGTCGACGAACGATCGAGAGAGTTGAAAAGTGTTTCGACGAGTCAAGTGTCAATGGTGTGCGAAGTAGTGCGAGATCCGGTTTGGTCAGACCCGACGGATGCTGCGAGGGAAGACACCGTGGACACGGAGCAGGTCATGGTCCCATCGAGTGAGTGTTCTAGAAATAATAATTTGATTATTGAATAAAAACGATAGAATCGTCGTATCTCTATCGTTTTATTCATAAGAAAATAAGACGATATTTACAGGGTGGGTAGAGAAAACCGTTTGACCGTGAAAAAGTTACGACAGTCGATTAACTCGGTGTAAATGTTGTTTCAGTGGACAAAAACCATATCACGAGCTCATTGATAATTGTAAATGACGAATAAGACAAAAACGTACATATACTTGTATAATAAAACGTGATTATATTCTTCTCGGATACAAAATATTATCGAAATTCGCATGTAGGAAAAATTCTCATCGAAATTCGCAGATCCGTCGGAATGGAATTCTAGCCACGTGGCGTCGTGGTTAACTTGGTGCGGTCGCACATTCTCGATCGAGCCTCTACCACCGTTGTCCGAACTCCCGTCAACCGGGAAGGAACTTCTCGAGCTATCGCTTCAACATTGGCAGCGGATATCCGGTGGAAGAATTTTGGCGCGACATCTCGGTTACCTGAGGCTTCAGGCGACCGGTGTCTACACTCCCGATCTTCTGCAGGAGGAAAAAGTCGACGGTGAGTCATACGAGGGAGAGCAAGTAATGAAATTTCTCGTTCCTCTCTCTCTCTCTCTCTCTCTCTCTCTCTCTCTCTCTCTCTCCCTCGTCGTTCTCGTAACGCGTGCACTGCACTCGCGATACGTGCATTCTCTCTCGCGGCAATTTTATGTTCCCACGAACCCGAAATTCCACGTATTAGTTACCGTTGAGAGATATGCAAAAATCTCTTCTCTACCGTGTACTCTGAATCTTTTTAAATCCCATGTACGTTTACTTGTTTTTTTTTTGTTACTAAACGACAATAATTTTGTCATTTTGTCGAAATTTATAAGTCTGGTATATCGTGCGATATATATATATATAAATCCCAATTGATCTTTCAATCGTTCGGACTTCGCGTACACGAGACGATGAAAATCACGGAGCGAAAATTTTCACCCGGAATTGATTTCATCCCGTAAATCCGAATGACGTATAGGGGGGTCTGGCGAAGCACGAGTGTGGCTTCACGAGAACGTTAATAGGGGTTCAACCCTGCCTCGGACCAAAGTGACCGGAAACTGCTAACAGCTCCCCAGAGCCACTGTGCACCACCCTCTGGTCCACCGTCCGAGCTACTCTCGTATCGCGTCTGGACCTTCGAGCTTATCTAAACTTTCTCGTGTGAAAGAGAGAGAGAGAGAGAGAAAGAGAGAGAGAGAGAGAGAGAGAGAGATGAGAGGCGAGAGAAAAAGGGAGAGAGAAGCGATCTATCAGAGATAAACGCGATCGTGATTTCACCGAGAAAAGTAAATATCCCCTCGATAATAGTTCTATCTATCTCCTTCTCTCGAACGATGCGGAAAAAATAGAACCACCTCCGTCTAAAATGAAAGAAATGAACTATTTAACGTCTTATTTCAACGTCGTCGTTTTTTTCCCCCTTTTTTCTTCGTTATAATTAATTCTAAACTAATTTGATTACCATCGATATATTTTGCTTATTGGATAACATCGATATCTTATCATATTCCTTACAGTTTCAATAATTTCGCGAACTCACCAAGAACTTTTCTCTAGTCCTTGTCGTTGAGCCATCCGTTATGAGTTCATTCGTACCCGCGGGTTTCAGGGGGGTTGTGCGTAAGAGGTCCATAAATCGGAGTCGCGACTCCTTAGATTCTTTTATTTCATAGCCATCCCTCTGGCCTTCGCGGGTGAGGTTTTTCACAGCTCGTCGGGACTCGGCGAAGAGAAAGAGACGAGAAGAATGTGTGAAAAAAGAATGTCGAGAGAGTGAGAGAGAGAGAGAAAGAAAGAGGTTCTTTTCGAGGAGTTGCTTGGCACGGTAAGCCTTCCACCCAGATATATAGTTCGGTTGAATAACGCCGGTTACGTATTCTCTCTCTCCCTGTGCCCGGCCCGCGTCGTTTATTAAACGAATCAGTGTTATCGCGGTGTGAGTGAGCGAACCTGCGACTGAGAGAGAGGGAAAGAGTGTCCTCATGAATAAACCATCGAGTGTTTAGGGTGGCGAAGGAAGGAAGAGGGGCGTGCGCGCAATGGGACGGAGGGGGTTTGAGCTCGCAGGTTGAAACACCACGGGTGGTGTGGAGAATACTCTCCGAGCTGGAACATAGAGACACAGAGACGAAGTTACAGCGGACCACCCTTATGGTACTTCGAAGCTCGAGGTGGATGGGGATTCGAGGGAAAGTCTAACGGCCCCCGGGCTCGAGAACGGTAAGCTCGGCCTCCGCGGGGTGCGACTATATTGTTTTCTTGATGAGCGCCAAACATTCGCAACGGAAATCTTCGAGAATATTGTACGAGTACAAAACCTACACCCCTCTGACGTGAGATTTTGATAATTTTATCGTCTATGTAACGGTGATATCGACGCTGATCTTTTCAAGGACGATAGAAACATCCACGTATCGTTCTGCAATAAATTTTAATATCTTTAATATCACTCGGGCGAAATATTTCGTAACGTGATAAAAGTATTAAAAATGAAAGATACCCGTGAAAGAATAGATTTTACCCTCGACTTTATCATCGACGAGATGTTTACAAGTAGCAGAATTTGCAGTCGATCATCTCGAGAAAAATCTTCGAATCTTCGAATGAGATAAAAGAAGAGAAAATATTAAAACAATCGTTCCGACTTAAGTCGAAATGTCGCGGGGTGGTTGCCAGTTTGGTATATAAGAAACTATGCCGGAACGGTGAGCATCAAGATACCCCGTGGTGTGCGAGAACGTCGACGGAGACGATGAGTGGGGCGAGGTTTGCGATAAGGGCAATCTGAAAACACCCGGGGCCAAAGGTCGCTCAGTTACATTCTGTCCACCGGCCGGTGAACCTCGATGCAACGACCTTGTTTATACATTTTTGTTTTTTTTTTACTTTTTGATATCGCATCGAGCCTGTCGCATACGTGTTCGATCTTTCTGAGAAAAAGCGTGTTATCTGTATGGAAAGAAATAATTACGACGAATTCTTATAGAAATGTTAATTTCTATCCAACGACGAGATGAACAATTTTAATTCGATGATTACGTTTCTGTGCACGAACGATGATAAATTCTTCCGATTATAAACAGATCGCAAATTGAATCAGTCGAGGTGTGTCATCGATGAAGGAAAACGGTGAAAGCGATGCATCCGCTCGAACAGCGAGACGTCCGACCTATCGGTTTTACGATGCTGAAGAATTTATCATCTTGCGATTATTTAACGATTGATCGTCCCATCGATACGTCGTTGGCGACTAATATTAATCATCGTTGCGTCGAGATTATTAGAGCGATTGGAAAAATCTCGCTACGTGCAAGAAACAATTGTTGTCAAAGGTGGAAAGAGCTTCGAGCTGGGAGAAACATTATCGAAATTGGTCTCTTGTGCGAAATCGAAGGAGAAAAATTACCAAGTTTTTAGTTCGCACGTTGGGATGAAATCATTGAGAATCAAAGATCCAAGGGATCAAGGGGGATAGCGAACGACGAGAGGGTACGAAAGAACGTCATGTGGAGGATTCAGACTCATCCCTTGCATCTTCAACAGGAGACGAGATTTCATCCATCGACGGCCGCTATTCTCTACAATGGTATTTTTACTATAATTATCCTCGTAATAATATAATCAAGGACTGTTAAATTGACGCTTAAAATCGACGGCCGCTATTCTCTACAACGAGTACTCCAATTATCCTTGTAATAATCTAATCAAGAACTGTTAAATTAACGCTAAAAATCGACGAAGGTCGTTCGAGCCGAAAGTAATAATCGATATTTATGAAAACCGCAAAAACAAAATGTGTATTTCTTCTAATGTATGTCCATGCGATGACGCTGTTTCTAATAGCACGAAAATAACATGCAACGAGGCGCCACATTGGCGGGATATAAAAAAGGATTTTCGTCGCTTGTATCGTCGTTTTACACACACGCGCCTCGCTGGTGTCTCCCCCGCGGCGCGCTAAAACATTTAGTCGGCGATAGAGTCATCTATAATTCTCACTCGAAATACTTTGGTCAGAAATATATGTATATTTATCAATAAGCCTCTCAAAGAGTCTTCATCCGCGTTGGATTCTCTCGAACACCGAGCGGCGTCTCTTTGCCGCGCTTTCAATCTTATCTCGATAGTTTCGTCGCGATTCTAGGAAACCTCTGAATCTATTAGATTCCTGGGTGGTCGAACGTGTATATGTTCCCTGGAAAAAAGAATGTTAGAAGGGGAAATAGAAGTGTGGGAACACTCCTGTTTCACACAATTGACAATTCAGTTGAGAAATAATGGAAATTTATTGGATTCGATAATTTCTATAATCAACGGATCCAAAAAAACTATCGTTACAGCCTGAAAATCATTAAATTAAGAGATTAATTAGACGAAATTCGAAGATTTCGATTGGAAATGTAGGAAAGGGGATGTTTCTGTTTAAAAATAAAATAATTCAATATCGGGGTTTTTATTTTATTTCTCGTCGTACTTTCGCATAATATGAAAATCTACCGCATAAACACGCAATGACGAAACTTTTCAAGTTAACGTTCGCTTGATAGTTTCGCGAAGAGCCGTCATTTCGAAAGTTTCTCAAGTATAACTCATCGAGCCACGAAGCGTATATATATATATATATATATTTCTTTTTCTTCTCCTTTTCATTCTCCCATATCTCAACACAGAAAGGTTCGGCCTCCTGCAGAGAACGTGCTCACTGATTGGAGCAGCATCCAGCGGCGGTGGTGGCCCAGGGGCGGTCGGCGGCGGTGGACAAGTTCAACTGTGGCAATTCCTTCTCGAGCTACTCTCGGATTCGTCCAATTCCTCGTGTATAGCGTGGGAGGGCTCGAACGGTGAATTCAAGCTCACGGATCCTGACGAGGTTGCGCGAAGATGGGGTGAACGAAAGAGCAAACCCAATATGAACTATGACAAATTGTCACGAGCTCTTAGGTGAGCGAGAAATTCACGATTTTTCATTTTTTTTTAAACATTCATCAATTTTCTTCGAACGCTTCCATTTTTACTATCTTCGAGATTTTTTCTATTTTATAATTTTTACTTGTAAATCGGACAGAACGGGAACAAGAATGTTATATTCGTAATCCACGCGAAATTTCCGATGGAAATAAGTATTGGTGAAGTTATTTTTGTTGAGAATAAGACTTTAACTCCATCTTGAGGGCACGGACTTCCGGGACTTTAGTCACTCGAGAAGTGGGTAAATTTTGTTTTCCTTCGTATGAACTTACTAAAGCGCTTATACGTAAATTTCCTGTAGAGAGTGAATAAAACGTTCTTATTTCTGGGGTTTAACGATTTGCCGGTCGAGGACTGAAAGTACTGAATATGTTGACGTTTTTTAATTGATCGGTAAGCCAACCGGAAATATTCTTGAAAGAGTTTGCTAAGAAAAAGTATTTGTCTATCTTATATGTTCAGGTATTATTACGACAAGAATATTATGACCAAGATTCACGGTAAGCGTTACGCTTACAAATTCGACTTTCACGGGCTCATGATGGCTTGTCAGGCTCAGGCTGGTGTGTCTCTGGAGTCATCAACAGCGTCGCGAGGTTCAACGAGCGCGTGTCATTCTCATCATCCTCATCACGCTCATCACCTATACGCACCGGGTGACCGGCTGGCCACGTCGTCCCAGCACTCGTCTGCTTCGACGGCGCCTCCTGCACCTCCGCCTCCGCCTCATTATTGCTGGCCCTATCCGCGATATTCGCCGCCTACTTAACATCTTGTGCAATAGACTCAGAGTAACGAGAACTATGATTAATTTGCATCAAACGCGAGAAAAGTTCGACGGCAAAGTGCAGCCATTGCTCTCGTGATTATAATCGGCGAGTCGTTGTTGTACATTATCTTTAATAGGATGGTAATGTTGAATAAATGATTGTGTCTATCGACAGTGACTTGCGTGCAAAATAAACCGTTGCTATGACTCCACGATAGAACCTTTGCGCCGAGAAAGTGAAAAACGCCGTCAGACATTGAACACGTGCGGTCTCATTGTACAAAACGAGATACTCTTGAGAAGAGGACACTTTGTTTTCTTTAGAATATTTACGCAATGTCGATGACAAAAGACGAAGCTCGAATGAACTCGTCCGTTATTATCGTACGATTCGAACGACAATCTGTTAAGGTATACGCTACACTAACAAATGGGAATTGTAAGAGAGGTCTTGCCATCAAATAGAATATATGTATGAAGATATTGTAAATAAATTGTTTGCTTCATCTCCACTTAACTCGAATTGAGACATTCTATCTTATTTTCGTGTTAGTAAACAACGAAAGACTGGAGATATCAACTACTGTGAGCGATTTTCAACTTCGTATGTATCGATTTTAATCAGCGCCATCTCTCGGGGCAAATGGTAACGGTTTGTCTACTATACCGATTACCCTGTTATACCGACTGCTGCTTATGCGCGTCGATCGTGATATTACCCACATCCGGTTATGAATGCACGTGCTAACCTAACTTACGGACATCTAATCATTTTGGATGAGTCTACGTCGTTCTTTACCCTCCGACTTTCACCGCCCCTCCGGTCTCCGGGTTTCCAGTTCAGACAAGTTTAACAGAAGAACGTACCTGGTGTTTATTATCGTTGTGTACCCTGTTTTGTTGTACAATAAATTTCTTGTTATTGTGCCAGGTACTTTGTAAAAGCTTGATCGTTTCCGCACTCTGGTTGAAAGTGTTAACATTATCAATTAGGTTATTCGATACCTGATAGCTGACACGTTATTTTTATCTTCGTTGTGTCGTAACACATTATCATCGGGATCAGAAATTAAATAAACTTACGATTCAATGTCATACGTCTGACACGATGAATGCACCCAACGATTCCGTCATAATATGCGACTCTCCGAGTTCCTCAACAACAACGGAATGGACCGCTATACGAACAAATTATCGTAAACGATTACGTTCGAACAGTGGTTTCAAGACTCTCCTGGGCACTTATGAAAGTCCACTCGCTCATCTAAGACGAATTGTGTATTGAATTATTTCATTGCAATTAAAACAAAAATTAGCTTCATGAAGAATGTTTTGCAAATGAAAAAAAAGTGCAGAAACATGTTCCGATTTGTTTTTAATAATTCAAGTAGCAATTATTTGGTGCCTGTAGTAGAAAAGTAACACAGATGTTTTCAAAATCTTGTTAAGCATACTAGATATATAATAATCATTTTTTTCATATTGCCAAAGCTTCTTGATGTTGCGGAAAGTATGAATTTCAACTGATGCAAATCAAATATCGAGTATACAAATTTTTTTAATCACAGACCAAACGACACAAGCAATGCCGATGATAATGATGTAACTGTAGTGTCAACACCTGTGGCCAAGAGATATAAACGAAATGTGGAAAGTAAAACAAGTAAAGAAGGTCTAGGTTCGTCTAGACTGGATCAAAGTATCGTGATACTAAACAACACTTCCCCTAAACCCATTGTCGATCTCGCTGTGGCAGATGCTCGGACAGACGATATTGGCGAGGTTAACACGACAAGCAAGTCGGTCGTTTCCTCAAGGGAAAAAACGTCTAGAAAGATTTTCGAATCTCCAATAAAAAATCGTAGTTCCCCAAAGCAAAATAAAAACATGCTTAAAAAAAATAACAAAAATCCGAAGAACACAAAAACAGCTCGAGCTGCCATCGACTGTTTGACGAATAATGACGAGAATCATAATGGGCAGATTATGGAAGAAAGCACAAATGGTAAGTATCATGGGTAAGTTTACGAATAATAACAGAATGAAATTGCTTTTGGACCATTAAAAACTAAAATCTTTAATGCAACTTACGAATCTTTTGAAGTATGCTTTTTTTCGAAACTCCGTTGCATTTTCAAAATTTCATGAGCCGTAATCGCAGGTCAATCTGAAGATATCGAAGTTGTTTGGGTTTCGGGGCCAAATATGGAATCTACCAGTAACACGACTGCCAGCATAGATCAGCCGATCGTTATAGACAAACAGCGTTACCTGGGGGATATGGTACAAAGCGTTCCTCTTTATACGAAGAAATCCAAAGATAAGACTCGTCCGAGGAGGCTTATGAGGCAGAAAAAAAAATTGAGACCTAGAGAAACGTGTACAGATTCGACAACGACCAACAACCAATATTCTAGGATCTCGCACGTTCCTGCTAATGAGGACAAAACGAGACTTCGTGAAATAGTCATCGATGGTTGCAACATCGCATACGGGTATCGCAACATAAATTTATTTCTCGAACTAGGCATCGGGTGACGAAAAATCAATGAACATTTAAACTGTAAACTTATAGGCATACAAACGGGCGAGATTTCTCCGAAAAGGGTATACAGATAGTGGTCGATTACTTCAGGGATCGTAATCACGTCGTCACAGTTTTTTTGCCACAGAGTGTGCGATCGAAGGAACGTACAGTTTTGGAAAGGTTACACAAAAAGGGAAACGTCGTGTTTACACCAAGTCGAAAGATCGGTGGTAGAGAGATAACTCCTTATGACGACAGGTATTTAGTCAATTATGCACATTTGAATAGCAATGTCGTTAGGAAAACACTTTTTTACATTATTGCCGGTGCAACAATATTGTTTTCTTTTTTCTTCATCCTTGCAATAATCTTTGCAGATTTATCTTGGAATACGCGACAAAATGCAACGGCATAGTTGTGTCATCCGATCAGTATCGCGATCTGTGGCAAGAAAAACCACAGTGGCGCAATACGATAGAGAATCGTTTACTCACACCGACCTTCGTCGGTGATTATCTTATGTTTCCGGAAGATCCGTTGGGACGCCAGGGTCCCAAACTTAAAGATTTTCTACGCCATTAACATACGAAAAATATGAAACATTACAAAAATTCTGAAAATTTCGTACAACGTCCTGTACAGTTATCTATTTAAACACGGGAGGTTTACATAAGCATGGGGGAATATAGTAAAAAATCTAAAATACTTAAGAAGACTTCGACTGTCATCGAGGTCGATTAACAGTAATTACTGTCAAAATGAACTTTTTGCTCATAAGCAGATTCTTATTTATTTTCGTACCGCGTATTTCTTGTAAAGATAAAAAAAAAGAATTTTTTTTAAGTTGCCACATCGAGTCGTGAGAAAAAAAAGATTGTATTCATTTGGAAACTACGGTACACGCAACATACACATTCTATTATACTTTTTTGTATCTATCGTATTTTATTGTTTTGTAGCTATCGTATCGAGACTTGAGACTCTCGAACTCGATTATATAAATAAAGCTGATTTGTTCTGTAAACATAGCATTAATTTATATTTTCACTTTATCAGTCTGTGCGGTTCGATTAGCATTCGTTACGGCTTAATCATCGTTAGTTTTCGCAGCGTCCCAAGTTGGCTTCCAGCACCATTTTCGAGACTTACGGAGTAAATCCATACTCTCTTGGGCGGTGTCACGAGCCATTCGATGCATGGGAGTAGCTTCGTGACCGTTCGATCTAGCGTTGGAGAGAACTGCATCGTGCTGAAAAGCCGAGCTCACCTCTGACAAAAACATTAATCGTGTAATGGTGTACGAATACAAATATTATACAATTATTCAGCAGTGTAGTTTCTCATATCGCATGTGCGCAAAAAGAAACTTAGAAACTTACTTGTCTTTGAAAAAAGTTTCATGAGAACGTATTGGTCGTCGCAAGTGGAGGATACCTGCTCCTCGTTTACCTCCGCTCGACCGAGTCTTCGTCCTAGAAGACACGGAACTTTCTCCCCTTCGAATGTCGCGGATAATTCTGCCTCGTTTCGTTTATTTTTTTTTCGTTTTTTGTGGGGATTTTTTACGGACGATTGGCATTGTTCAGTAATTCCGTCAGACGTCACCCCCACCGTGGTTTTGCCCTCTTTCTCATCTTTATTCTTTGCAATCTTTTCGATTCTCTTACTCACGGAAGACGCAAGCTTTTTCATAGCCTCGATTTTGCGAGGTGTAAAATTTGGCTCGTTCGGTTTGAGTTTGCAATCACGAAATATACGATCCGACTCCGTGGTTGTACCGTCGAGGGGCTCGTTAAAGTTAAATAGCTCGGAAAGATCGGACGTTTGAAAGAGTCTGCGCTGACGAGGATCTTCCAACACTCTGTTAGATAGCAGTAGTTTGAATATTTGGCGATGATAGATCTGTGGGATATATATTTGTATATAATGACAGAATATTTTAGATACGGTCAGAGTACAGAAAATTACTAAGTATCGAATATTTTTATTTCTGAATTCAAAATACGATTTTTGTAACGTATGTAATACAATGTTGCACCGATATTGAGTAATTAGTTGTTACGTACCTTTTCCTCTACAGTTCCGGCCGTAACTAGTCTATAAACCGTGACCCGTTTATTCTGTCCAATCCTCCAAGCTCTTTCTCTTGCTTGAGCGTCGATCGCAGGATTCCAATCGGGATCATAAATAACAACCCGATTAGCTCCCGTCAAATTTATACCAAGACCACCAACTCGGGTCGTCGACACGAAAACGAGGTATGTAGAATCCTGCATTATACGATATACGAGATAGTATTCAGAATGATAAGTTCATTATTTTAACTCACATTGTTGAATTTGTGAATGGTCCGTTGTCTCTGAGACATTGGTGTTGTTCCATCAAGACGCAGATACTTGTACTCCTCGCGCTGCAGGAGAGCCTCCAATACATGCATCATCTAAAACGAGAGAAAAATTAATTACAATTACATTAGTTACATAACGAATTAATCTTATCGCAAGTCATCACCTGCCGACCCTGAGTGAACAAAAGTACTCTGTGACCTTGACGCTTCCAAATTTTCAATAAAGATCTCACGACGGCCAATTTGCCGGAACGCTTCCAGTATCCAAAATTCTGGACAGATTCCTCGCTGAGAATCGCATCATCGTCAGATTCCTAATGAATTCACCATGTTTCTCAACGAATTCGGAAATGATAAATGTGATAGTGTATTCACAAATTTGTTAGACTTACGACATCGGCATTTCCGTAAGTGTAAAGATCCGGATGATTGCAAATTTTTCGCAAATTTGTTAAAGCCACGAGCAGTCGAGCTCTGTAGCTATTCTCACTGGAATTATTTCTATCGTGCAAAACTGACGATACGTGATCGGTTCGCAAATATTCTTTGTAAAGGTTTCTTTGTTCATCCGTCAAACTACAGAACAGTACCTATAAATTGTGTGATAAGAAATATTAATGATTATTTATTTTCATTTGCCTTAGCCAATAATAAAAAAAACGTCATGTTTACCTGTTCATTTTTTTCCGGTAAGTTTATGTGATGTTGAACGTCGTTTTTCGTTCTTCTTAGCATATAAGGTGCAATGGCATCTTTGAGCATAGTCGCGACTTGTAAAGCCGTAGCTTCTTGCAACGGAGAAGCATTAGCGTAACCACCCCGCGTTATCGGATTAGCACAATGCTCGAGAAAAGTAGCTAAAGTTCCCAATTTTCCCGGCAAGACAAAATCGAATAACGACCATAGTTCTTTCAATGAATTTTGCATCGGACTTCCGGTGAGAAGCAGACGATGGGGTGTCGAGAATTGCTTGACCGCTTTGCTCACCTGAATATTATCATGAAATCACGATAACCGTGTCTCGTTGTTTTAATATTATTTTATTGATTATAATTCACTAACCTTCGCATCAGGGTTTCTTATTTTGTGACCTTCGTCGAGAATAACGTAATGCCACTCGGATTTAACAAGGAGATTCTTGTTCCGCAAAACACCGGTGTAAGAAGTTACCACGATACCTCCGGTTTTCATGATACTCTCGATCAAACATTCGGGTTCGCCTTTACATGTTCAGGCAGTGTGTAATAAATGTTTACATTTCGTAAATCGATATTTCTTATGAATCCTCCATCTCACCTCGAAAAGTTCCGGAATGATGAAGAACGCCGACACGAAACGATGGTGACCAATCTCGAAAATGTTTTACCCACTGTTCGAGCAACGTTGCTGGACACACTATAAGAGTCGGGCCTAACCCTCGGAATCTATAAGATAAATATCAATTAATCTAAATAAATATCAACAAATATAGATATATTTGTCATACCGTCCACCGTCGGAGAGTAACTCGCTGACATCCAACCCAGCAAGAAATGCGATTACTTGAACCGTTTTACCGAGACCCATTTCATCGCCAAGCAAACCACCCTGATCTCGTCCATGAAGTTCCCACAGCCATCTCACCGAAACTCTTTGATACTCATAAAGTCTTTTCCATATGGATTTCGGTACTTTAAAAAGATTTTCGACCGTGTACAACGACTTCTCGGTGGAATTTTCTTTTAGTGTCTCTTCCATCCTTTCACGATAGATCGACTCATCACCATCATCCAAAACTATATTTAAAAAACAGTAATAATTAACGTAATGAGAGATTAATCTCCTTCCTACGAATTCTGCAAGAATATGACTGTTTATAAAAGTTATTGCTCATTTTTCATTATACCGGAAACTGCATCCTCGTGGTCACGATCAGTATCGTTTTTGCGTCTCTTCTTTCTCGTTTGCTTTACTTTTCTGCTCTGACATTCGACATCTAGATGCACGGTACAGTGAGGAAAAACTCTTAATGCGATAAAGAATTCAATAAGTAAAGTATTTTTGTGGAATGAGTGTTTTGGTCTAACCAGACTCTTTCAGTTCTCCATCGCTCGGTAAATATTCGCTTCCAGAGTCCCGATTTCCAGAATCGCTGGAGAATGATCTTTTTTTACACGCAGAAGTGTTTTCTTCTCGTGTCTCCGAAGTTTTCTGTTCTTTGAAACTTTCCTGAGGTTTCTCATTCGCATCTGTAGATGCAGTTTTTTCTTTCTTATCTCTGCTTTGTTTCGGCTTATAAAAAGGGATGTTTTTCTTCGTATTCACACATTTATGTTTTGGAACTTCCTTGCTACTTGTTTGGGGAGCTTTGGAACTCTTTAATTTCTTATGCTGAGCTGCCAGATCTGCCTGCCGCTTCATATATTGCTCCAAGCTAGATAAGTCGAGAATTTCTTTCGAGCTTTTGATTGAAAGTTTCTGAAAAGGTGTAATTTCACCAATTCGAACACGACGATCCAATTCCGCTTTGTCCGCAACATGACTCTCGTTACTTATTGCATCAGCTGCTTTTGTATCAAAGGAATTATTCTGATCGGTTTTTTTAAATCGGCTTAGCACTTCATTTATGTGACTGGTGGCTGCATTGTGAATACTTTCCTCAGACCGAATTGAAACGATCTGAATAAAAAACACGCAAATATATCGATGGGATAAATATAGTAAGTATTTGTATATGAAGGAGGCACGATTTTATGAAGGATTGTTTAAAAAGTGTGTCAATGTAAGGGAGTAGGCTTTCTCAAATTAAAATAAAGACCTGTAAGTGTCCTGTAAAAGCTTAGAACCAACATTATCGTTCCAAAATGTACATGAATGGAATATATCTAACCTGTTGTAATTTTTCTGGTTGGATGTCGTCCGACCACGGATCACAAGCATTTTCCGTCTCATTGTTCCCATCTTCGATAATACTTTGACATTCCATTGTTTTCGACTCATTTAAAGTTCGTAACTGTTTACTATAAAGAAACGTGTTATGATTGACACATACACGAGGACATACGGAGATCAATGGTCGTTAGCGATTATGGTGGTGAGTTTCGGAACTAAAATTTGATAAGATGGTTCGATGCTGAATGATGCAACAAGCCTTTTACATATGGTAAACACTGCAATCACATTATCAATCCACATAGCAAGGAATTAAATACAAATAGGTTTTAAACATTTTCATATAATCGGGATAAGTGCTATGTTTGTTTATTGTAATTACCGTAGCAGATTTATCTCACACACACAAGCCTAGTGAGACAAACGGAAGGGGGACCTCGCGAAACATTTTCGCTAAAAGTGGCTAGAGAGTCGATCATTAAATATAAAGCAAGAAGAGCTCGCTGACCTGTTCTTAATTTTTATCGCCGAGGTTATACATTTGTTTTCTTTAAAACCAGATCCATTGGGGACTAACACTGTCAAACTCGAATTTGTCGGGTTGTCCGATATGTGACATGTTGGTAAAAGAACTCGACCATTCGAATGGCGCAGTAGGACTTCCGGCAAGGTCGTGACCAAACGGTGGACCGGAAGTGGCTTCAAATCTCTCGATGCCATTGAGTGTCACGAGTACCATCTTATTATCGATAATACCGAACGGACTGGGTGGAGTTTCGAGGTCGCCTCGATGAACAAACTTTTCCAAAGGATCGAGGATAGAGGAAGAACGAGATTCGACGTTGAAAACGGGTGAAGTGTCGTTTAAAATTTTTTCGAGGTTATTCCCGTCGTCATTAAAATTTGTAGTACCGCGCATGAGATTCCTGATACCGTCGACGCTCGTAATATTTTCCGCTAAGAAACGATAGACTTCTGTGCTCGTTGTTGAAACAGGAGAATCGAAGCTGAGGTTATCATCGTCATTCTTGCCTTCCGCGAGTTTCTCGCGCGATTCTGCAACCGACGATTCAAAAATTGGCTCGCCGTTACAAAATATAAATCCATTTTTGGCAAAATCCTTGGTACGATCGATAGCTTGAATGATCGACGAGTCTTGCTCGATCAACCAGACGGATGAGTCTTTCGGTCTAAGTGCGATCCACTGGAGACGATTCGACGATCTTGTTGTCTTTTCCGGTGGATTGCCACGAGCCAAAAGTCGCGACCATGTCGGAGAATCAATGGCCAATCTATTGGCCGACATTATTCTAACTGGCGACATTACACCTTGAATGTTAACGATCTGCAAAAAGAATTAATTAACAATATCGATTAATTTGTATGGACAATTATTCAATGTAATTGCAATTATTCAATGTAGGTACTTCGTTTTTCATCTCCTCGGTCCGATCGTTCGTAATGGGTTTCGAGGGAACGTCCGTCTCCAGTGTTTCTCGCAACGGTATCCCAGCCAATATTAAAAGATCATCGTTATTTTTGCCACTGCGAACAACATAGTACTCGTCGTGAGACGACAGAGCTCCGGGATAAGAAGACATGAGTATCGAACGAGTAGGCGCCCGCGGTGAATGTCTGCTCGCCGAAAGATGATAACCGAAGGTGTATCGCTTCAGAAGTCGCAGCATCTTTGCATATCTGTTGGAAATTTTGTCTATTATTCAAAGTTACACATTTCTTCTTTATATACGATCAATATATACAATATACCTAGACTGGTTCACTGGACACAATAGCAGCGCAAATAAATGCATATGTAAATTAATAATTCGTAATAAAAATGAAAAAGAAAACTAGAATTATTAGAACTCACGGTGCAGCAATGCTTTGTGTTACAGCGATAATTGGATCGAGTCCTTCCATCGACCTGTTGAGAGACTTTACAAATATAACACCGTTGCTGTTCATACTTGTAACTGGTTTTTCCGTCAAATCGTTAAATTGCTTTGTAAAAAATTGTTGTGGCAAATCGGACGCCATTGCGAGCCAGAGAAAATCTTCCGTCTCGATATCGACCGAACGACGACTACGACGTACAGCGAACCTCCAGCCAGCTTCCATACCGGCGAGTTGGGCGTAGAACAGACGAACCTAAAGATAATATTTTTTATTCCTATTCTTATCAAGAAATCTAGAATATATAGAATTTCTTATTTTCTATGTTTTCTCACCATGTGCCAAAATGGATCTTCGGATGCGAGTAGATTTGCTCTTTCACGTATAGTGGCGGAATTTTCTCGAAGTTGTTTTCTGATCGTCAAGCATCGTGCTTCGTTCTCCTCGTCCGAGCAAAATGTACCGATAGTATTGTACCAATGATGATGTATAAGCTGCCAAGTCAAACTACCCTCGAGAAGACCAGCCGCGTAAGCCTGTACTGCGTCCGGATAGGACGGAGATGTTTCAATTTCTACAATCGACCAGCTTTTTTCCAAAATCAAAAAGAAAAATTATACATCTCGATAGGAAATAATCGTCTTAAATGGCAAATAAATAAAACGATAAAAGAGCAATCTTATATCTTATTACCCGGTCTCTTGTATCCTAGTTTTGTAATAGGCCCTCGCAGCTCCTCTCGGCAACGAGATCAAATCGTTTCCCTGGCCCCAGAAATCAATTCGATATCCTCCTTTATGATTCCAAAATACAGTTGCCGAATACGTTCCATCGTTTTCAACGCTGTATGGAAAAGAAAATATATAAATAAACGTGTTAAACGAGAAAAACAGGAGGGAAAAAAACAGGTTTATGAATGAAATTTTGGCAATAACACAGAATTTTTTCCAACAGACCTGCCGAACTCTCCCAGAAGAATCACGCCGATGCCCAAGAGGCCAACGGCAACGAGTATATAGGTGGAAATTCTGGTCTGCAGCCACGAGGCCCCCACGACCTTCAGCATGGCTCATCGGTGAGATAATCACTTTGGTAATTGTAATTGCGAAAAGGGAGGAAAGATATGGTGAGATCGATAGAGATAGACGGATAGACAGAGAAAGGGAGAAAAAGAGAGAGAAAGAGAGAAAGGAGGAAATTACTTGGCGTTCTCAACCCATCGATAACGGTAGATCGTGCCGCCCCTTCTTATTGCAGATAAGTTCTTCCAATTAAATTCTCCAGGGCTTGGTTGGTCCTTTCTAAACAAAAAAAAAAGATTGTAACAAAAATATGCCGATATAATAATCGAGTAATTAATTCCTTCATTATTGCGGTCCGGAAAATATTCCAATGCCTCGAATTAAAATGCAACTTATATTCGACTATACGAGTGACGTCGTTCCTCGCATACTTCCCGTTAAATAATCTCATGACCCATTGAGAGATAATGTTTATTCATGACTGGGGATTTATTTATTACGTTTTCTGCTCTGTATGAATGTACGTAAGAATTAACGAGCTTTTTTTTTAGTGTCCGATAAACAACGAGCGTCTATCTTTTGCCACTGCAGTTTTATTCCACCTATTGTTACAAAAAATTAAAGTCTGTTTTTTTCCCTAAGACGAATTCTGACGTCGAGATGGAATAATGTTACGACATATAAACCGTCGCAAATAAAAGTATAAACAATTCTCGATAGGAAAGATCAAGGGGTTACATCTGCCGGGAATTTGTTCTCAAACGCGTTTGTCATATCACATAGCAACGTGCCAAACGAAGACATCGCTCGAGGAGCGAACAAGTCAATTGATGAAAATTTAACGCGAGCGACTACTATACGTTAAATTAATCACTCGCGATATCTCTTTCTCGACACATTGGTAAAGTATCTGGATATATTTGCCAAGATGCGAGTTTAAAAATTCGAGAAGAGCAAGGTCGTGAGAATATTTCAAGGAGCACGAAAATAGCATTATACGCAGTTGCTGCCGTTGCAACAATTTTGACTCGAACGCGTGACAAAACATTTTAAATTATAGTTTTCTTTCCGACTGGGCTATTTTTTGTTTTTTTTTTGTTTTTAAAGCTGAGAAATAAACATATATTTACGTTCGGTCTGTAGATCGCCGACGAAGTTATGAATCAACATTGTGTAACGATGAGCAACGTTTCTCGATAGACACGTGTGTCAGCACACGTTCCTTATCCTTATCAGATAGGAAGCGTGACGATGATAGAGAAGAAATAAGAGTAATTATACAGTGACTGCGTAGCACGAGTCGTCGGTATCGGATAAGAGGCTGATGACGCGGATACGACATGCTCATGGCGCCGGTCAAAGCCGGGAAGATATATACATATGTATGGGGATTTCAATGTCACGATATCTTCGAATTAGCATTACTCGAATTTCTCATAAATTTGAAAATGAAACGAGTCAAATTATTTCGACCTCGTTTAAAAGAAACTTTTTATAATTAATTTTCTAAATTTTTATGAAAAAAAAACATTTTATACCAATTTTATAAAAAAATAATAGAAAATAAATTATTTTATCAGCTGGTAATAAACGCTTTCGCAAAACAAAACTAAATTATCCTACCCGTTATGAAAATGAGCTAGAAGTGTCGTTTTTGTGCAACGAGCAAGAAACAAAAAATCATGATTCATGGCATGAAATACGACCGCGTGTCGTGAGTTCTCGCACCTCAGCCAATTGCAAAAACGATGCGAAGCAAGAGTGCAACTCTCGCGCGAGTAGAAACTTATTTAGCATTATGAATATATATATATACATAATGCTAAATAAGTATATATATATATATATGAAAAAAAAGTATATATTACCTCTTGACGAATACAAACTCGGCTGTCGCACGTACGTTGAACGATTTATGCGGTTCATCAGCCGCAACAAAGTGATCACATTCCTTATAAAATGAAGACTTTTCACGCGTCCGCGAGTTTGAACGTTGTTAGACCCAGTTGCTCCGATACTGAAGTCCAAACGTTTCGCCTCTTGTTAATTCGCGTCTCGGAAGAGACACTCGAGCACTACTACACGCTGGTGTAGTCGGCGATTGACTGAAGATATAAGCGGAGCTTCATTTGCGATTGTATGGCAAGTAGCTTGAGGCCAACTTAACCGAGATCGTATATATATATGCATACATTGCCCCTCTTCGCCACATAGCAACTCCAACCCAGACACGATGATTTTCTCTCTCTCCTCACCATCATCGAGCGTGTTTCTTCGCCTCTCTCTCTCTCTCTCTCTCTCTCCCTCTCTCTCTCTTTTCAACGTTCCAATCTCACACACATGCTTTAAGGTCGAGGCGTCCGTGGTGATTTTGTCGGTGTGTGCCATGCAGCTGTTCCTCTCTCTCTCTCTCTGCCTCTCTTTCATCGTGTCTGCGATTTTGTACAGTAAAATTCCTCATTTTATGCCGGATGCTCGTTGAATCATTCCCACTACCGGACTTTCGACCAAGTTCGCCCGATGATTCAGAGAGTTTTTACTGTAATGCAAATAGGCGTGAATTATCAGTAATTTTTTTCAACTAGTTGAAGTAGCTGAAAATTTCTTAGAAAATAAAATTGAGTTATTTACATAGGGGACGGAAATTTCTGATTTATCTACCTGGAAGGGATTACCTGGAATGGATGGGACAAGCCCTTTTTCGACTTACCAAACGTACGAACGAGAAATCACACTGAATTTATTCCTTGTAGAGTCTTTGATTTTTTTTCTCATAATTCGGTCCTTTAAAACGTCCTGAGAAACGAGAGAATTTATTTAGAGAAATTGTGATGATATTGCTATGTCATTTACAGCGTTACTAGTTGTATTAAAGAAAAAGGAGAAAGAATCAAACGGTTAATGGCCGTGCGAAGGGGCTTCTTTTTGAACAATGGAAGCATTGTACTATAATACAGGGATCTCGAGCGAATAACGGAATATATATATATATATATATAGAAATAAAACTATATATGAGAGAACGAACAGATGTGCGTACATTTATACTCACAAGTAGATATTTAATCGAGTCCAATCGAGGTTCGTTGTCGACCATTTCGCGCGAAGTGATTCTCATTGGAAATGATCTTCATGCTCTTTTCTCGGTAGACGAAGAAATCGGCCTCTCGAACGAGACGCGTAGTTTCTAACGTGTAGGTAATATTTTTTTTTCCATACGATGTCCTCGACTCTGAATTTGAATGGTTTCGCTAATAAAGAAAAAAAATTAGCACCTCTTAGCTGAATATTGAAGGAGAGTTGGAAGACGTTGTGATGCGAGATCTCTACGTGACACGTATACGAGTATATAAAAAAATATATATATATATATATCTACAAATATAATATACCCCCAGCGTGGGAACTCAAGAATTTCTTGATTGCTCCGTTTTACTGCGAATTCTTAACACCGCAGGAATGTCATCGTACCCAAGACACGTCCCCCTTGGAATTCGATATTCCCACCCGATATTAAGATATTTCACCCTGAGGCAAGTTGCGCGGGCACGAATCTTCCCTCAGACCTCGGAGCAAAGATCAGAAGGAAACTCTCAGTACGAATTTGCGATAGCTCCGATAAAGGGCTCTCTCCCTGTTTCTGCCTGAGGCTAAACGTCTTTCAACTCTTGACTCTCTGCAAAAATAGGAAATTTCTTACAATCGAAGAAAGATTAAAACAAAATAAATAAAAAATGAAATACCATGGAAGAATATTGAGTCTGACTTTAGTGTTGTTTGGATTTCTTGGTTGTGTCCAAGCTGGCAACAGGATACAGCCAGTGCACTCCATACCCCTCGGGTCCGAGGGAAAATTTCACTGGAGGTGTTATACGATATTTATATTTCTCTTCCGCTTCGTATTCTCTGAAAATGTAGATTAAATATTAGTCATGACTTGAATAAAACGTGGCTCCGTTCTAGAATCGATCTTCAGAAGGAAATCGTCGAAATCGAGATACACTTTTACGCAGAGGAAAATTCTTGGTTCGCTGTTGGATTTTCCAATTACGGTGAGATTAAGCCGGCCGATTATTGCGTTCTCTGGATCGACTGGCATCGTAAAACTCATCTGGAGGTAAGGCTCATCGATTCTGAGAAATTAAGAAAGAAGAATCAAAGATTTATTATCGCCTCTTGCGAAAGGATACCCGGGCGGACGTAGATGGTAAATTAAAGCTGGACGCACAGCAAGATTGCAATGATTTTGCCTCCAAGACTTATGGAAATCTGACGAAATTTACGTTCACGAGAAAATTCGATACCTGCGACACAAAGGACTATATTATCGAGGTGAATTTTTGTAAAATTATTAATTAGATTTTTCGTTTGGAAATATTTAATAAAATCTTACTCTAGAAAGGTACAACTCACGTTGTCTGGCTGAAAGGACGTGGACCATTGTACTCAGTCTCTGGTCTCGGTGTACACGACGCTGCAACTTCCGGTATGACGCGAATGGAATTGTTGAGACACGCAAAAGAAAAGCCAAAATTTCCATCCGATGCGTGGAAGTTCGAGCTTCTCAACGATCGTGTCGCGGTACCTAACGTGGAAACGACTTACTGGTGTCGAGTGATAAAATTGCCCGAAGCCTTAAAAACGAAGTAATAAAAATTGTCTCTTGATTTTATTGAAATATTGAGTATTTGTTTAAATTGATAACTCATTACTTGATTAAGACACCACGTGCTGCAATTTGGCTCGAATATCCAAAAAGGCAACGAGCATCTTGTTCACCACATGGAAGTGTTTCATTGCGCTGGTCCACGAGATCTTGAAATTCCGTCGTATAAAGGCCCTTGCGATTCTCCGAAACGACCAGAAGGAACTCAGGTAATTGATAGCTATCAAGACAAGAAATGATTAAAAATTATGATCTACACAACGTTTATCATATTTTCTTTCTAAAGATCTGCAAAAAAGTACTAGCTGCTTGGGCCATGGGTGCCGATCCTTTCGTATATCCTGAAGAAGTTGGCCTGCCCATAGGAGGAGAAGATTTCAATCCTTACATCGTCCTCGAAGTGCACTATAACAATCCAGAACTCGAAAGTGGCAAAGTCGATTCCTCAGGCTTCAGTTTTCACGTTACGAAAAGTCTGAGACAATTCGACGCTGGTATCATCGAGCTAGGATTAGAATATACTGACAAAATGGCAATACCACCTTTACAGGTATGAAACAAAATGTTTGCTAAATATAAATAAATTTAGACACGAGGTCTGAGAAAATTAATCATTCGTTAAAATTTGTATAACATTAGGAAGCTTTCGAGTTGAGCGGCCACTGCATCGCCGAATGCACGGGAGTGGGTCTGCCACAGTCTGGTATCAAGATATTTGGATCACAATTGCACACCCATCTAACTGGCATTAAAGTGATAACGCGCCATGTGCGAGACGGCGAAGAATTGCAACCGCTCAATTATGACAATCATTACTCGACACATTTTCAAGAAATACGACTATTGCCAAAACCGGTCGTCGTACTTCCGGTAGATATTTCAAAGATGTAGATAACAAAAGTCATAACGATGTGCTTTATATCATGTTTCTGCTCAGGGTGATTCTCTGATAACGACTTGTACTTACAACACGATGAATCGAGATAACGTGACATTTGGCGGATTCGCGATAACCGACGAAATGTGCATCAACTACGTTCATTATTATCCCAAGGCTCGTCTCGAGGTTGGTCTATAAAAAAAGAAACAAAACAGTTTTCATATAGACAGAAAACACTAAGAATTGATTCGCAGGTATGCAAGAGTGCGATAAGCGACGATGCTCTTCGTACTTACTTCCGTTATATGAGAGAATGGGAGAATCAAAAGACGAGGAACGATCAGGGTATAACGACGAATTATCGGGGTATCGAGTGGACTAAAGTTCGGATCGTTGCTCTACACGATCTCTACGTAGCAGCTCCGCTCGGTAAGTCAATGTTAAAGCTACAAAAAAGAGAACACTAAATACCACTAAAAACATAAATTCGAACGTTAGAAAATAAATTGTATACGTAACTTATTGTTACATTTACTGCTGTTTATTTCTTTGGTAAGTTTGTCATCGTCTCGTTCGTTTACCTCGCAGGTATGCAATGCAACGCTTCGGACGGATCGCGTTTGCCAGGATTGTGGAACAACATCGCCGCAACACCGATACGTTTGCCTCTCGCTCCACCAGCGAGAGATTGTTCAAATTTCATCGACGAATCTCGCGATATGGAAGAACGTTGATGAGATGAAATGGACGAAAAGGATAGATAATTGGGACAAAACTCGTAATCGTATAATACGTCGTTTCTTATTTCGTTTTGTTTTCGTCTCTCGTATCTATACATGGTCGTATGAATGTACAAAAGTTGCAAAAGTCCGTTGCCGATGACGATCTCTTGACGCGTTATAAAAAATTAAAAATTATCCGAATAATATATAAGAGTTATGTACTTATACGCGTGATATACGATTACAATATAATACAGACTTGTCGTCGAGGATAGCTTTCATTTTTTCTTCAAATGGAATACTTATATAGAATATATATATTAAAAATAAACAATTAAGGAAAAAGACAAAAAGAACAGAGCGTCTTATCCAAATTTCATTTCCTGCGCGACAGTCCCGCGACGAGGGAATATGAAGAACAATGCAACAAAAACAAAAGGCAGCTCGAATCGGCGAGTGTCGTGGTTTCGTTATAGGAACGCACTGATTTTTGTTTTCGTATGCTTTTTTTTCTTTCTTCTTTTGCGAGAGTACGTATGGTAAAGCTTCGTCGATTATTTATAGTATACACACACACATTCTCACACTCTCGGACTCGGGTGTGTCTGTGTTTCGTTTTTTCTTTCCTTTAATGATTAAAAAACAACTACCTCGAGATCAACGAGGGAGAGGGCCAAGAGGCGACGATTCTTAGCCCCCCGACAATCCCCCGCGTGATCATCTGCGACTAGATTAGAGCGATCGATTGTTCTGCTGAATGTTCATTTGTAAAAAACAGTATAGTATACCGGCCTGGGCCATAACGTCTACGGTACCAGCTGCGAGTGGGTCGCGACTCTTCGGGTCGACATTGTAACGCGACGAATTCGACGTGCCCGGCCTGAGTAAAGTCGGCCCAAACACCGTGGCGAGATTATGCAATGACATTTTGTTCTGGGCTTCGTGCTTATTGACGCGCGACAAGTGCGAAAGTAGAAAATCTATTACGGCTCTGTTGACTGCAGGCAGACTCTCGTAGACACGACGCAGCGAAACGGCACGATTCGTCTCGCCACCACTTTGAAAAGCATCCACGAAGGCGGGATAAAGAGCGTCGGTGAACAAGGCCTCGGGCATCTCGCGAAGATAAAGCTTCAGCACTCCCGTGACCGAATGAACGTCGACCTGGAAACGTAGATGGAAAATCGTTAGACTGGATTCGATAATGAAAAAAAGATTTTCAAGAATTATTATATTCTATTTCCATGGCTCAAGGATCGTACCTCTTTCAAAAGTTGTTCAGCCTCGTAGGAGTTGCTTTCGAACGATTTTCTCAGTTTGGCAAGATCCGAGGCCGAGCCCGAGACTCGGTAAAGTCCGACCTCCGCGACACCTCGTCGCTCGACTTCTCTTACGCACGCCGTTACGATGAATGGTACGTCACGTTTTTCTCTCCTGTAGGCAATGACAACTTTTTCAAATAACTGTTTCAATGAGACGGAGGGAGGTTGTTTTATAAAAAATGTACTTACTTGCAAACTTGTTGAATCTTTGCACCGAACAATCCTTGCGGTTTGGCAGAAGGTACGCGCCTTAGTGTAACCTCGCTCGGTACGAATCTCAGTGCGACATCGAGGGTCGCGGGTCCCAGATTCAAGCCTCTCTCGACTTGCTCGGATTGTAGCCAAGATCTGCTCAAACGTTGCGTACATTTTCCCCGCAAAACCGACCGCGTTCCTCCACACTCTTCGTACAGGAGGATTCGAACGTTCTGACTTCCCTCCAACTCGACGACGAAGGTCTCGCCTTTTTGTCACATAATAACAAAATTATACAAAACGAAAATTGAGAATTCTTTCCTGAAATCATAAATGCGGGCATGATTGTACTCACCCCACGTTGGTGCTTGTCCTCTGGCTATTCTGCTTTTGGCTCTTTTGAAATAGTGACCGTAACTGTCGACCTCGACGATCACGAAAAGATCTCCGGTACGATCGAGACCCGGTGGTGTCAGTCCAACTAGCGTGAGATGCAAATCACCGAGCAAAAGACTCTCGTCGCGACCTGATCTTAACAGATAACTACCCATGTCCGTTTGTAAATACGTTCGACAAGCAGTCACCCAAGCTTGAAGCTCGTACATGGACAACGGAAGTTGGCCGGGTGGTTGTCCACCCTGTTGCAAGGCTTCGACCGCCTCGATCCACTGACATCTTTCAAATTCACTCGACAGGAAGAACGTGTAGGAATTGTGGAGACGATATTGAGTCTTGTGAGAAACTCTCAATACCAAATTTGGCGATGCGAGAACCAATTGAGCCTCGAGTTCGGCTAATTTCTTTCGATTTTTCTCAGACACTCGACCTCCCAGTTTCGTACGTTTTTCATCACTACGCTCCTCCCACAATATCTGATCTCTCACTGTGCAAGCCTGAGACCTATCGGTGAAGAAATTTAGTATCTTGTAAATAAATTCCTGCTGCGAGAGATAAGACTGGAAGAAAATATATTCGTATCTTTAACGCTCACCTCAACGAGACGACATTCGCCGGACTCGCTTCTCGCGGCTCGATTCCATCCTCCGAGACACTCGCCTCGGCTACCGGCACGTACCATTTGAGCTCGAAAGTAAATTTATCGCGACCCGATGCTTTGTACTTGGCGCAAGCGATAACATCGTTAAACAAAAAAAGATGCCTTAGCTTGCGATGACCGTCGGAGAGCTCGACTACGAAGGAGTTTTTTACCAATCTGCGCTGAGCTCTGTCGTGACTCTACAATAATCGAGAGAAAGATAAGCAAACGAACGAGAGAGACAATAAATACTTGGAATAACGGATGTTAATAACATACCGGGAACATGGATTTAGTCTGAATTATGTTGAACTCGTCCAAAAAGTTTCTCGTCATTGCAAGAGCCTCCGATAGTGGGGCATGATCGGCATGATTCACGGGCGTATGTTTTAAGAGATCCTTGTGATAAAAAATCGTTATTACGTGTTTATCGCAAAGATTCAAGGAAAAGACATGAGAATTTGTAAACAGTGACTCACGTGTAGTACAAGAGCATTCTTTTGCACTCTTGCGACCGGTTTATGCAACAAATCCTCGAGCGACAGGCCTGGTCCTTTTGGAAATCCTCTGAGTCTTATGTCTCTGGTTATTTCGCCGAATTGAGTCGAATGAGCCGAGCATCGGCGCACCGTATCCGTTGCACGAGCATAATTGTGCAAAAATGCACCATAAAGGCCTATATTGCTGGCCATTAACTGTGCAAGAAATAATCGATCTTCATCAAGTCTTATCAATAAAAAGATACGTAATACGTGTATTGAACACAGACTGAAAATCATAACGTACTTTGAATTGTTCACCGATCGTAGTTTTGCCATCCCAAGTATCGAGTTTGACGCCAAGATCGACCAGAAAATTCTGGTGCAAGCCATGAAGCTCGGGTATTTTGTAAAACATTGTACCAAATTCCTCCTCCGATATTACGGGCTGGGAGGTTGTCAGAGTAGCTCTAATGGCTTTCATATACTGCAAAAAAGGCGATTATATGAAAACAAAATTAACAAAAGACACTGTATTTTCTTAAGGGCCATATTAATTAATTGTTATTTATTCACCTGAAGCATCACAGTCAGACATTCGACGTAAACTGTCTCGCTCTCGACCACCGAATTTACGATACATTTAACCATCGTTGTTCTGTCGTCGTCACGATTATCTTTGTCTTTATCGTGCTGTCGACGGGGTGTCGTGGGTGTCGGTGATTCTAAACTACCCTCGCTGAGACTAAGAGGTTCGGCATCGCTACTACCAGTCTCATTGTCAGTACTCAGAGCTCGAAGGAGGATCGGCGGAGCTGGACTAGCTCCTTCCTCATCTTCGCTGTCTATCGCAGCTCTGTGTCTGTAATATATTTCAATAAAGTTATGAAATTCATTTGAAAGAAATAATAAAAATAATATACGTCAGAGTCTTGAATAAATGAATGTCTTACTGAATGAAATAATCGATATTGACGTAATTGCTTCGGTTTCCTGGCGAGTCTGGCAACGAAGGTGGCCGTCTTATGGGAGCTCTGCCACCGTTGTTGCCACCAATTTTACTGTTATTGCTATTATTGCTACCAATGCCGATACCAATGGCACTACTGACGTTGTTATTCGTCACGACCGGTATACGTGCGTCGATGTAAACGTATTCACCCGTTTGATCGAGAGCCACTAAGTCATAGTACGGCTCTTCTTCGGAAGCCTCCGCATCCCCATCCTCTCCGCCATCTTCATTTGCGATTTTTTCAACCTCTTGAACATCGAGCGCTGTTTTTTTTTTAACTATGATTCTTAATATATTTATTACAAAACTTTAAACAAAAATTGTCTCGCTTACCTTTTTCATTCTCGTTCTCATCCTCGTAATCCTCCTCATCTTGCTCGATCTTTTCTTTCTTCGAACTACCTGTAACTTCGATGACGGTAACGTAATTACTGGGTACATCGGGATCGCTGTTTCTCCTTAAGATCTCTCTTTTCTCCAGATTTCCAGGTATCTCGCTTTTTGGTCTCCTCGATGAAGTGAGCGCGCAGCTCAGTTCCGAGACACACTTGTCCTGCAATTTGCTTATATCGCTTATGGTATTGCTAGCTGGGAGCGAGAGATCCTGAGGGGAATGATCATTGAGGCGCACATTTTGTGCAGCGGCAATGGGCTGCGTGTCTTCAACTTTGTTATCAGGAACGCTTCTTCTATTGCACTGATGCGATCTTACTATCGACTCGTTTTTCGTTTCCAAGCTCGCAATATCGTTGTTGGCTAATTGCTTGTGCCTCTCGACATCGGCTAACAAACGCTCCAGGTACTCGACGTAAAATTCTTCCTTCTCGAGCTCTTCTCTCAGTGCAGCTACCTGTTGTAAAGTTTTAATAAAATATTCTGAAAAAAATATACTTCGACATTCGCTTTCTCACAAAAAAAAAAAAAAAAAAACATTCAATGCGTGACAAACACGTCCATACGTCGAGAGACGCGACAGCGTCAGTGAGCCAAGTAATTTAAAAAAGTTACAAGTATATTGACCCTCATTATACCGACGAGACCGCGCAAGACCAACGCTGCAAAGCTTTCGTGTACACTACATGGTACAGCAATCAACACATATCATATATATATATGGGTATATATTTATACGAAGCCATACATAGGGCCGCGTGTTCTGAAAATCGTTTTTCTCCCTTTCAAACAATTTTAAAGTACATTCAACACGTTGAACGTTGATGAAAAATTATTTTCAATCTCCCAGAGTAAATAAATTGCGAACAGTCATGCTAAATAAATTCTGTACATGTTCTTAAGTGGTCGAATGGGAGATATGTGCGAGCTAGACTACATGGTCTACAGAGCTCTGACTCATAGCTATCTTCCCTATGGCGAAAGAAGAGAGAGGCGTTGAGAAGGTGGGGGGCAACTCGAGGATTTATAAATGCTGATAGGAGTGTGACAAGCGATAGAAGAAAACAATAAAATACCTTTTGCTTGTGTTTGACGAGATTAGCCCTGACGTCCTCTTCCCATGCTGCCGGTAATGCGCTGTCCGGGAATCTTTCGACCCAGACACGCTGAAAATCACCGAAAACGCTCATATTTCACGTATTTCGATTGTGATTTTTTTTTTCGGGGCGGTGTTAAAGCACCCGCAATTTCGCGTTTATATTATCTATCACGGCGGCTGGGATGGCACACAGCATACACGCGACTCTCTCGCCTCCCTCGCACTCGTTCACCGTCCCGACTTTTCGCGAATCTCCCCTTCCTCGCCGGTATGTAGTTAATACACTATTTATGTATGGATATATATATATATTCACAAAGAGAAAGAGAGAGAGATTGTGTATTATCTATACAGTTAAATTGCACAAGCGCACTTGGCGCACGCACCCATGGACCCACATAACAGAGCGCGACTCATCCGCGCCGTATACTCTTGAAGACTGGTAGAAAACAACAAAAAAACAAACGCGTGATAAGATCCGTCCCCCCACCCGCCCTTTGAGATACTATCGTACACTGAGCGGCCGCTGCACGTCTTCACTCGTACTATATCGCGCGTGCACTCTCACTACACTTTGATCATTCACGATTTTCACTTTGCTCTCTGTTACGCTCGAGAGAATTACGTATGTGCCAACTATGAAAAAATATACATATATATATATATATATATATATATATATATATATACGCGGATGTGCTATATGCAGAGTCAGTAACTCCCGGGATCATCGACTTGAAGAAACACAATAGAACGAGAAAACTGATGCGAGAAGGGGAGAAAAATATGATCTTACACAAAGTCGAATCACGCGATAGTTAACGCTCTCCGGATGACTCTTTTAATGTTTATACGCCGATAAAACATGGCGACAGTCATCCCGCTGTCATAATCAATGGTCTTCTTCACTCGTCACTCTCATATTTTCATCTGTAAACACAATATACTATTCAAACGATGCTTATCCCAGTCGCGCGATAATACACGTTCCTACACATGTGTCTGTGCGTTTATTAAACAGTAACGTAGTAAAGTTTTAAGGTGCAGCAGCAGACTGAGGTTATAACTGCATACAGACACTGCAGGGGACTGAATCTGTGTTGACTATTTGATCTATATATGACATGCATGAGTGAACTCACACAAGCGTCCGATGGATGGCGTTATTCACGATTTGAGGGTAACCGATAACAGATAAAGAAGAAAGAGGCGCATTGTAGTGCTCCATATGGTCCGGTGGAGGGCGATAGTTACTCGAGATTAGAGAAAGATAAAGAGAGAGATGATGCAGCGTACATATATATAGATTACTACATTACATCAAGCATATATATATATACATAGTAGTAAATGAAATATATATGTGTATATTGCTGGTGTTATCACATATATATGCAACATATGATGCAGATATATATATATATACGCTTTATCAGCTCTCTCCCTTCATCTTTCTCTCGTCAATATATATGTATGTAGATATGCTATACAAATAAGATTCGTGTGCATGTACATGCCTATGCACACATGCCCTAGTTAGTGTAAGAGCTGTGGCACTGTGTCTAAAAGTCTAGGCTGTGCTCTGCGCTCTGTGTAGCACGATCCATCGGCGTGGGTGGATCCTCGATTGAAAGTACGGTGTGAGAGTAGTGTAGAGAGTAACAAGAGTAGCTGCATAAAGCTCGGCGTCTCTTATGCACACATGACAATCGTCAAAGAGTGGTGACAGGATATCTCAGGTAAAAAAAGAGCATATATCTAATACATACGTACGTACGAAAATCGGCACAGATTCGAAGCGAGAGGCTGTTTTCGTGGATCGAAAAGTCATTAATTAATAATCGGCATACAAATTATCATTATCAGGCGGAGAAGTGGTGTGTAAGATCTTGTGAAAGGAAAACAAAAACGCGAAGATGGCGAAGAGAAGGAATTCATTCTCGTTGAATCTCGTGATAATCACGATACTCGCTTCAATGTGTGAAACCGTCATAAGTTTCAACCTCGAAGCAAGAATACCTGTTATAAAGCGTGGACCAGCCGGATCGTATTTCGGCTACTCGGTCGCCGAACATCAGGAACTACAGGATGAAATCAACGGCAAAGCTAGAAGCTGGTGGGTGTATAATTTTTTTCGAATCTCGCTCTATTTGTGACTGTCATGTGGTCGACGAATTGTTTTTCAAACGAGATGTTCCAATGTTACGGCTCCAAATTTGGACGGACAGATTATTGCCAATACCTGAATTTTACTGTTGAACGTTAAACGAAATTGCCTGTTGCATTTCCGATTTAGACCCGACGTTTTTTAATTTTATGGGGTCAAAATATGAGCATGGGGAGTCCAAGGATTGAAAAAATGCTAATAATCGGTTGAAAATACTCTGAAAACGTAATCATTGAAATTTCATATCGATATCAAGTTTAATTATTAAGAAATCATGGTTTAAAGAAACATCTTTGACGTAAGTCTCACTCTAGCCCGTGCGTAGCTCAGCACTGATGCCACGGTGTACTCATCGATATGCTGTCGTCCCTCTCACCTCGCATCCTCTTTCCTATCCCCGCCCCATGTGCATTGTTGGAATGAGCTCTAAAGAAAAAGTTAATAATGCATAGTGATAAGCGCACGAGATGATGTGATCATCCTTCCCCCCCTCGAGGGGGAGAATTTTTCTTAGTCACACCCAGAGTATTATTTTAGTTATGCCATTGACGCTGACTGACTGGATACGCCTTCCTGGATACCTCTCTGCCATCTATTTCCCAAATTATAAATAGAACACTTTCTTTACTCACCTCGCGAAATCCACGCGATTCACCCTGTGTCTCGAATTACATGTATGAAAATTCTATTATTTGTTTTTATTATGTAGGAAAAAAATGATTTTTTTTCACAGGATGTTGGTCGGCGCTCCTTTAGGACAGAATAGACAACCGCAGACAAATAGATCAGGGGCGCTATGGCAATGCCCTTTGAGCACTAATATGGATGATTGTACCCAAATAATTACGGATGGACGAGCTAGTGAGTACATTCAAGTCTCTTTGAAACGAAAATTGTAACTACATCAGCTATATACATATAGATGGACTAGACTTATATATATTTTTTCAAGTACTTTCAATGTTAACTGCTGTAGAAATAATAAGTTGAATCGTAGAAAATTAATATGTCCCAGGGGGCAAAGGTACAATTAACTCAAATATGTATTCTGCAACATTTGTCATTATACATTCATCATTAATACGAGATTTGATGTTCAAACTATCTTTTATGATTGTCTCAACAGCCGAAGATGGTCTGAGCGATCCAAGTAAGTGAAACCCAAGAAGGCTTGGCGAATATTAAAACCTTTGTTTTGGACTTTGACTATTCCTTTTTTTTGTTTTTTTTTTGTTTTTTTCGAACTTTATTGCAGGATCTTGAAAACTGAGCATGAAAAAATGCCGATGCTGATAATCGAATTGAGCTTGCTTGTAAAGGACTAATAATTGATTACGACGACTTAACAAGCGCGCTGGGAGTCCGTCGTCATAATGCATTTTTCTTGCAGTTAACTCCAAAGAATTATCTCCACGAGCTTTGAACTAACAGATTGATTAACATTGTCATTTAATTTTGTCTTTTTGTTCTAACCATCTAATCATTCACCAATGCGCCTACTCAATGATGCGGCGAGAGGATTTATGCGATTTGCCAACTATTATCTGCTGATTTTTTGCGATTGAAAAATGAACGAAATTAATATTGAGAGTGAACGTTTTATCGAAATGGGGGTTTTCTCTTTGTTTCCTTCTAACAGGTTTCGAATCCGACGAACTGGACCCACCAAAACCTGATGAAATAAAAGACAATCAGTGGCTTGGTGTTACAGTCAAGAGTCAAGGGGTCGGAGGAAAAGTTATGGTGCGTATTTTTCAACTATGATAAAACTGTTTCTGAATATTTATTTTGTTAAATTTCAAACTAAATCGTAGGTGTGTGCCCATCGTCATATCGTGAAAACTGCAGATTCGAGATGGGGCCAAGGGCAATGTTACATACTCACTCATGATTTGAAGTATCAGGATCTAAAAAGGCCCTGCGCCGGAAAACCAACAGCCAAGTACGGCCCTCCCTTCCAAGTCTTTCCTTGGTCATTTTACACATTTAAGTTTCAAAAAAATAGCACGTTATCAAATTAAATATCACAATTACTTTTATAGAGCCCATGAACAATTTGGCTATTGTCAGGCTGGAACCAGCGGTATATTGACTTCCGAGGATCGCGTTGTTATCGGTACGCCTGGTCCGCATACGTGGCGAGGTACCGTGTACATATTTAGCGTGTCGGATGAATTTTTAACCCGCGACAATACGGCTTATCACGCACCGATGCAGGACTCCTCTCCCGTGAGCAAGTATAGTTACCTAGGTAAGACTTTTTAATCAAATTTCCAATTAGTTCGACCAAATCTAATAGATAAAACAAAAATTTACGATGCAACATTTTTTAGGCATGTCCGTAACTGTGGGGAATTTCTTCAGCACGGAATTAGCCTATGCGGCAGGTGCACCGCGTTCGAACGGCACGGGTCAAGTCATTATTATGACTCGTCAAAATCTTCGACCCGATATGGACGTAACTCTGACTCTCGATGGTGAACAATTTGCCTCTAGTTTTGGCTACGAAATTACTGCGGCGGATGTTAATGGCGACAAGTAAATAACACAGAAATCAAGATACGGAAAAGATATTCTCTTTTAAAAATTTTAATCATTTTCTTCATGTATTTTTTTTCTAGAATAACCGATCTGATTGTATCGGCACCGTTTTACTTTAACAAAGCCGAGGGTGGTGCGGTCTACGTGTACACTAATCTGTGCAGAACGAAGAGAGACAGCAGCGATTGCAAGCCTACAAAGTTGGTCGGTCGCGAAGAATCTAGATTTGGATTTGCGTTGGCAAATTTGGGCGACCTTAACAAGGATGGCTTCGAGGATATTGCCATTGGTGCACCGTATGAGGGAAAAGGGACTGTCTACATATATCTCGGATCAAAGAAAGGAATAATAACTACACCGTCACAGGTATGAATACATTTATTTTGTACCTTTGTTTGTCTTTCGAGATTCTAATATTTTTCTCATCAGGTGATTCATGCCGAAGATTCGCCCGTACCTCTGAGAACTTTCGGGTATTCTCTCAGCGGTGGAATAGACATGGACAGAAATGGGTATCCGGATCTTCTCGTGGGTGCTTACGACAACGACGCCATTGCTTTGCTAAGGGCGAGAAAAATTATCGACATAACGACTTCAATACGTTACATGAAGAAAAACGGCACGTATCAGGATAAGATCGAGCCTATCGACCCGAATAAATTGGGCTGTTCAGCTGATCCGGAGTCCAATCATACCTGGTAAATAATTATGCTATGTTAAAGAAAGAATACATTGAATACTCCGATCTCCGATTTTTCGTCAAAAAAAATTAAACTTCTGCTTGAAATGAAAACATAAAATATAAAATTTTATAATTCACAGTTTTACGTTCGAGGCTTGCTGCAGAACCGAGTCTCTGACGAAAAATGAGGACATGCAGTATCTTCAGTTAAATTACTATATCGAGGCCGAGACTTATTCGGGGGTAAAGAAATTTTCGCGCGTTTGGTTCGGCTCTGGAAAAACGAGATCGCACTACGTGAATCGTACAGTCAGCCTTGATCCCACGAGACTCGTGTATTGTCAACGGGAGACAGTTTATCTGAAAGAAAATACTAGAGACATACAATCACCGATTAAATTCCGATTGAACTACACCCTCGTGCAGGAAGAGCCACGTATGCCGGATGAGGGCAGATCGTTGCCGGATATTAAGAATTATCCGATACTTAATCAGCAGGAGGCTGCGAGAATATTCGAGGCTGTGTTCCAGAAAGACTGTGGCGACAACGATATCTGTGAGAGTGATCTGCAAATAGAGGCGAAATTGAATCTATCTGCGTCGGCAGTGAAACCAAACTTTTACGAATTATTGTTGGGCGAGGTCGAGGAAGTCGTGGTCGACGTGAACGCCGCGAATATCGGCGAATCTGCTTACGAGGCTCAGCTGTTTATCATGCACTCTTCGAGCTTGAATTACATTGCTAGTAAAAGTAACGAATCGGTTATATGCAATTTGTATAACTCGACGATGGTCATTTGCTCTATTGGCAATCCATTCAGAAAAGCAAAAGCTGTAAGTATACAAGTAAGATTCGACCCTAAAGGCGTCGAGGACAACGAGCCTCAACTAGATTTCGTCATATTTGCCAATTCAACGTCCAAGGAAGTCATCGACAAAGAACCAACGAAACTGCAAGCTATTGTGCTGAAAAGGGCCGAACTATCGATAAAGGGGTTAGACACATGAAAACATTTAATGAAATTTGTGTCGATTGAAATTTGCATGATTGCAATACAACAAAAATGTTCTTTTGGCTATTTTTGTCTGCAGGAGCGCGAAAACGCAATGGGCTTATTACGGCGGGCCTGTGGTCGGCGAATCTGCTATTAAACACTTAAATCAAGTGGGACCAAAAGTTTCCCACGTTTACCAAGTTTTCAACGAGGGGCCATGGAAAGTACGAAACGTCGATGTCCATATCTCATGGCCGTATGAAGTTGCTAATGATAAACCACATGGGAAATGGCTATTGTACCTCGAAGAATTACCAACAGTGCAAGGTAAACCGTTACAAGTAAAAATAAACAGTCGGCATACGACCCCTGATAGATAAACATCTGACTTTGTATGAGAGGCAAAAGAAGGTAAAAATCCAACAAATATTTCATTAGGGATACGATATTTTACCGTGTAACATTTTTAGCCCTCGGAGATCTTGGTGAGTGTACCCTGGCTCCGGGACAGAGCGTAAATCCACTGAAGCTTCAAGGTAGCATGAATCTCGACGATTTTGACCAACTGTTTCAATCCACGACGAGCACAAACGCACCTAGTAATTACTACAGAAATCGTACGTACAACTATATAAGAGAAAGACGCGATACGGAAAAAGTTGTGAACACGAGAACGATTATCGATACCGATGGTCATCGTCATC
Organism: Netelia virgata; assembly: GCA_951802705.1. Taxonomy (NCBI): domain Eukaryota; kingdom Metazoa; phylum Arthropoda; class Insecta; order Hymenoptera; family Ichneumonidae; genus Netelia; species Netelia virgata. The sequence continues at coordinate 41,171,511 of OX637864.1, read as the reverse complement.
AAGTTGTATCAATGGTGCGAACAAAAAAATTAATTAATTGAAATATGATATTTACTAGAAACAGTAGAAGTAATACAATTTGTAACTTTTCTTTAATATCCAATGCAGAATTGTAAAGCTGGAACTGCAAAATGCTTTGATATAAAGTGCACCATATATAATTTGCAACGAAAACAAGAGGCGACGATTACAGTAAAAGCGAGGTAAAATAATGCACTTTAGATCATAAAAATGATCAACATTGTTTGTGTTATAATTATTCATATTACCGTATTACTCTGCAGACTTTGGAATTCGACCCTTGTTGAGGATTATCCCAGAGTGGACATGGTGAAAATTGGATCCAATGCCAGAATCGTCATCCCGTCTAATGTTGAGATACAGCAAGAGAATCTTAGTGACGATAATGCCATCGTGAGTACCAAAATAATCGCCTGTTTAATTTTTTTTATTACAAAAAAAACATCGCATTAAATAACTTTTATATCTAGGCCGAAACAATCGCTTATCCCGATTTATTGGACCAACAAGAGGGGGAGCCAGTACCAATCTGGATAATAATCGTCGCTATAATGGCCGGCCTGCTACTTCTCATCCTGCTGATACTCGTGCTGTGGAAACTCGGCTTCTTCAAAAGACGCAGACCAGACCCAACGCTATCGGGCAATCTCGAGAAACACCGCGAGGCTGATAATCCCGAGAACGAGGCACTCTTCAAGCATTGAAAGAGCTCTGAGAGCGACCAATCGCTGCGAAATGTGCGCGAGCTTATTTATATACATACAGCAGATGGAAGATTTAAAACTATCACTGCCATAAAAAAAGAAAACTTTATCGTTCAACCAGTGCAGCTAGAGGAAAAGATAAAGGAACGAAAAATACATCAACTCTGGCGATCCGAGTCTCCGACGAAAATCAAGACTGACTTACGCACCGGTACTATATATCTTTTTATGACTAGGGCCAGCAGATAATTACCCAAACACGTTTACCCTTCCCAACAAATACCACGTACCAGACACGCACATTTACTTAAATCTTTGTGTAAAACATATTTTTTAATGGACTAGACGACTGTCGGAAAGTTGTGCCTTTTATTCTCGTTTAAGAACGATTCTATTACTTAATAGTTGATACGGATTACGTAAAATACTATTGTATATTTTTTATTTTATTTTAATGCTTCGATCATTGGTACTCTAATTCATAGTTTTTTTTCTTCTATTTTTTTTTTTTTTTTTTTTTTTTTTACGTAACCCTCATCGCCAAACATTCCTTGGAAATTGACTAAAGTCTCATGCAACGTCTAACAAAAGTCTTCGATTAGTTTAATAATTTACGTAATAATGAAATGGAAACGATACTTAAGCGCTTTACGTTTTATTTAAATTAAATCATTCAGAATATACTTAATGATTACGAGATCAGAGAGAAAATGGAGAAAACAAAATATCGCTATAAAACTTGTAACTGTGAGTGGCGAAATAAGAACGAGATGTACGGAGAGTAAAGAATTCGACCTGCCTTTAATCCTTTCCTCTCTCGATCGTCGACCAGTCGTTTAGAAAGAAAATTTTAAACACGTCTTTCATTGTATTTCTATTAATTTATATCACTATTTTACACTGGAATGACATGGAGTTATTTTGTCAGGTGACTGGAAAGATAAAAAGTCAAAAAAATTAATCGTTATTAACGATTCGTCGCTGGAACGTATCTTGTCCTGTCCGTTATTTCATATAACAGATTTTATATCGAAGGAAGAATAGAGAGAGCGTCAATCGTACAATTGATGATGATCCAATGTTACATGGTTACTCGCTTTCCTGAGATATTGACAATCCCGGATCATAAATCTGAAAAACAAATTTACAATAACGATGGAATATTGGCGTAAGGCAAAATTACAATTCGGTTTGTTTTTACCTATATAACAGGATGGTCAGCGGGGCTGTGGATGCGTGCCAAAGTGCATGAGCATCGAATATCCAGTAGTACGGTGGAAAATCGGCAACTTCGAGAAGCGTCACGGATACCGTTAATATATTGAACCAACCCATGAGATACGCATGTTTCAATTTTTTAGAATTCATGTACCACCATATCATGGTTATCAGAAATGTGAGAAATCCTACAGAGGGAGAACATTCGATTAGTGTACGAATTAAAAATTCACAAATAGCTGATGAAAATAGCGAGGAATTTACCAAAAAATATATTCATTTTCATGTTGTATCCGTAATTAATTTTTCCCGACCACAGATGTGACAAGTGGGTAAATAGTATACTGATGTAAGCACACGTTATTACAACGAAGGCTTTCTTACTTTTGTAAGTAATCCTGAAATTCATGATATTAATTTCGTCAATGAAACGTTTATGGACAATGGGAAATTAAAAGATGTTTTTACGAGTAAAAGTTAAATTTACCTCATTAACATGCAGTACCAGAGAGTAATGACCATCGCAAATGCGCAAGAGTAATCCATCATTTCTGTAAATGGCCTATCTCGGGCATGAAATATTGCCGACCAAAACCATCCATTTAGACAGACCTGCAAAATTAAAACAATCTCCTCTTCGGAATCATTGACACATATGCGAAATTAATGGTAAAGTAATCTAATAAATATATACCACCGTGAAATAAGTCCATAGAAGAGACATCGGCGAATCTGCTCTGGTCTCATTTCGAAATTTTCTATACATGTAGGCATGGCCATAAAAATTAAATAACGAAAATAGCACCGAGGCTGGCTCCTGAATTCCGAGGATACGGAGGAAGGGCCACTGAAAATTGTATCGCAGTGTTATAGACAAAGAGTATTTTGAATTTAAGCGCCTTCGTTGCCCCCCGGAAAATTTATCGGTTGCCACGAACCTGGTGGACAAAGCTGAAAGCTTCGTAGATACGATATATGAAATATTTTTCATATAAATTCGTGCGATTAATCATCAATTGGTAGCTTTCAGAATTGGGAGCCACATTGAGTTACTGCGATTGAAAGTACTCGTTTGAATTATTGAAACATTTTTCATGAACAGGTAATTGAGTAGTAATCTCTTATCAAAAAAATCTGTCATTTAAATGTAATTGTTGCATCTGTAAAGCTTTCGGGTCTCGCCACCAGGATCGTGGCTGTTCGAAAAATATCCCTGTATTATCCTCAGCAACCCTAAAACTCCCACAACAATGTTCAGCTTTTTGTTTAATTACCTTGCCATGAAACTGAGGAACTTGATAACCGTGCTGAACAAAATGATCAACTGTATTCCACATACATGTATATCCGCACTCGTCTTCGCACGACCAAGTCATCAACGAGTTATCAATCGGTGAAACTCTGACTTCGAATTCGGCGTCTGCCGGAGTAAATGATAACAGATAAGAAGGGTGGTCTACGTGAGATAAAAGCGGAGAAAATATCGAGCTTCGAATAATCCATTAGAATTCTCACTGTGCTGGCACATGATCGAGTAACACTCGAGAATGCACTGTCTGTAAAATTGGGATCTATCGCCCATTGAACCGGACACATTGTTTATCACAATTGCGTTGATAAACGACCAAAGAGTTATGATAAATTTGCACATGTTTGACACCATGCACCGCTGACATGACCTACTCGGACCTGTTGTGATTGAATCAAGTTGAGGTTGGATCGTAGATAAAAAAAAAATCTCTCGTGGTTCCCTCTGACGTTAACAACGGGCGGTAGAACAGGCGGAGGCAAGGAGGGTCAAAGAGTTGGTGCAGTTATGTTATGGCGCAGCAGAAGCAGGAACGGAGCAACGCGGCAGTGTATGATTAAACATACCAATTTGTCGTTCTCGTCGTCTCCTTTCTGTTTCTGTCCGTCGACCTTCGAAGTACTGTGATACTGCCGCGATTTGTTGCATCGAGGAATATATATATTTTTGAAAATAGCGGGATTATAAATACAAATTAAAGGTGGAATACATTTAAGAAAAGCAAGCCAAGTGAAGGGTATTTGGCATCGCCGGAGAGCTTTAGCGAGCTGTCATCGTGGAAAATAACTTCAACGAGATAGTGGCTGAGACATAATTGACAATTTGCATTTCATATCAACGAAAATGGTTCAACAATATCAATCACCTGTTCGAGTGTACAAGCATCCCTTTGCGCTTGTCATGCTGGTACGTAAACCTTGACTATTATTATTGCTATTATTATCATTCGCCATCCTGCGATAATCCAGGGCTTATCATGGTGAATGCCTTTGCGAGATTCGAGGACGCACGTTTGTGCTTGATTTTGACGTAGATTTGTAAACAATAATAATAATAATAGCAATTATCATCATTATCGTCATTCTACTCGTGACTTATCAATACCAGCGCAACGTTGCATTGATATATTAGCCTTCGAAACTATTTGTTACCTCTCGTAGGAATGAAATATTCATTGAGAATACCGTCTCTACTTTCTCCTGCTTTCATCCATGATGCATGTATTATAGTTGATTGCTATAGTACCTCACGTCCATAAGAGACCTTCGCATCAATGTCAAGGTGGTCGTGGGAAGTTGAAAAAACAAACTCGAATATACGTGCACACACGTTGTCCATCGTATACTTTTTTCAACGAATCAAACAGTCTCGTCAACGTCTTCTTCATTGCAAATACCATACCATCATCATCGTAGTTCACCTAGAGATCATTTATCGTCCGTATTAGTACAGTACGATTTAATTACCAGAATGATAGTAGAGAGAAAAAAAAACTGGTAGAAAAACAATAAATGCATCGTCACAATATTCTGTAGTCAAGGTAGATAAAATGACTGTGCAGGCTTATGAAAAACGTTTTCCCACGTGTCCTCAAATACCCGTATTTGTGGGTTGCGAAGTAACTCTGGACGAGGAGAGTCAAGGTGGGGCTGTTAGAACTACAGAGAGGCGATGCAAACTCAATGTGGAGGCTCCTTACATTCTCAAAAAAGTAATGTACATTGGGTTAAGTTTAAAAAAAAGAACAATGATTTAGAACAACGTATTATTAAATTCTATACCGATCATATCTAAAATGGGATTCTTTTTTGTAGATTATAGGAGTCGACTTTGTCTATTTCGTTCAAAAAAACGTCCTCGATAGAAGGAATAGTATTTTAGAGATTGAAGCCTGGAACGAGAGTTTTTCAGCTCGTGTGGCCGTGATAGAGAAGTGCAGATACTTTGTGAGTTCAACCTATTTATCGTAATATTTATCGAACGGTCGAACCCGCATTATGAATTGGAGAACAAAATTTGTAATAATTTTTCCAGATTCACCCGGAAAATCCTAATTGGACTTGCTTCGAGCAAACTGCTAGTTTGGATATCAAAAATTTCTTTGGTTTTGAAAATTCTATGGAGAAGCTATCAATGAAACAATATGCACAGAATATAGCCAAGGTAAAATCCGCGATGAAAACTGAATTCATCAATCTGGAAATAAAATCGCTTGTGAGACGAAACAAAAATCAAGAAATCTAATTATCAATTTATACAGGGCAAAGAGATAATTGAATATTTTATAAACGAATTGAAAGAGGAAGGAGTGACTTACGTCGAACCATGGAAAGATCCGTTAAAGGAGGAACAGCAAGAGTTGCAACATACTCCTGTAAAAACCGACAATGGAAAAACGTGAGTGAAAGTAGAAGATAAAAAGAAAGCGCACGAAAGAACGAGGACTTTCGTTTGTGCGAGAGAAAAAAAAGAAAAATATTATCGAGTGCAGACATTCTGATAACTCGTTCGCACTTCTATTTGATACAGAACGACCGAGGTTGGAGAAGAGGTAGAGAAGGAAGACGAGGAATCGAGTCTTGAGCAAAGTACCGAGGTCAAAGTAATGGGAAGCAGCGAGAGTAAATTGCCGAGGAGTAGAGGTGGGATTACTTATATCATTATAATGTCAGTCAATTGTTCCGTCATATTATCGCGGTTTAGTGCAGCTATTTTTATCATTATTCTTTCTTCAAAGATTTTTCCTTTTTAATGCATTTTTTTTCCAGACATCCAACTATCGTCGGATTATATCGAGAGATATTTAGGCAAGCTGGATATGATGCAGGAGAGCAAATTGGTGCAATTGCGTCACAGTATACAAGAATTGCGAGGTAGCTCGGTACCTGGAGACGCGACACTACTAAGATTTTTGCGAGCTCGCGAATTTGCCGTTGACAAAGCTCGCGAAATGTTAACCCAATCGTTGCACTGGCGAAAGAAACACCAAATAGATAAATTGTTGGAGGAATACGAGGCACCCAGAGTGGTGAAAGATTATTTCCCTGGTGGTTGGCATCATTCGGACAAAGGTTGAGCGATAATAATTCATAAGAAATTTCATACTTGCGAGAACTTTTTTATACGCTAGACGTATCGATTTTGCCTATCTGCTTTGCGATCAACATTTACAATTCTTTATAGACGGACGTCCACTTTATATTTTACGACTCGGTCAAATGGACGTTAAGGGCCTATTAAAGTCCATTGGTGAGGATGAATTGTTATTGCTCGTGAGTATTCTATTATTCATAACGCAATGAATCGATTGGAAAATAAGAAATAGTTCCTAGTTTATAAAATTTAATCAATTTGTTTCTCATCACAGTCTTTACACATCTGCGAGGAAGGGTTACTTTTAATGGAAGAAGCGACTGCTGTTACCGGTCATCCGGTATCTCAATGGACACTCCTAATCGATTTGGAAGGCCTAAATATGCGTCACTTGTGGCGACCCGGTATTAAGGTATGCAAAATTGATCCTGATTACTAATCAATATCCAGGAGTGAAATTGATTCTTTTACCTTCTTGACATTTTTTCCAGGCTCTCTTACGAATAATTGAAATTGTCGAATCGAACTATCCCGAGACAATGGGAAGAGTATTAATTATTCGAGCGCCTCGATGCTTTCCCATACTGTGGACATTAATAAGCACTTTCATACGTAAGATCGATTAAACATTTAGGCTACATACGCTACACCAAAGTGAATCGTTCGACAAACATTCTAATTTTGTATGATCAAATTTCAGACGAAAATACGAGAAATAAATTTATATTTTATTGCGGCAGCGACTATCAGGAAGGAAATCCGGGTGGTCTAACTGATTATATAGATCCTGTATTGATACCAGATTTTCTTGGTGGACCATCGGAGGTGAGTTTATTAGAATTGCCATGATTTTTACTGATATTCCCTATACTTTTTATGAGTTAAATTTTCCTTAGCATCTATAACCCGTAGTGTTTAATAATTTTATTTTCGTTCGACCACATAGGAAGTTGTGTGCGATCAGTACAATTTGATACCGCAACGCTTTTATCTTCCTGATCCAACAGAGAGCAGCGTAAGAGACAGAGACCAAAATGTGAAATAGAGCGAGAGATATTTAAAGATTAAAATGAACGAGTGTGATATATTTTCGAAAAAATACGAACAGAGGTCCGAATGTAAAGATATCAATTTCATTTGAGAAAGAGAAAAAAGAAACATTGTGGCTTCTCAAGTATTTTTTAATTTGTTCAACGCTCGAGCATTTTTGTCATCTATATTTCTCCGTAGTAATTGTTTCACATATTTTATTTCTACACGTCACGTGCAAAGAATCTTTTCGCGAGAATGGATTTTTTGTATCGCAGTAGAATGCAGCAGTGCACAAATATGCAGCCAGTGCAGAGTCGTGTTTTTGTCGTACGATGTCTACGAGAATATATTTTAAAATATGTCTCTTCGTGATGTTTACGTTACCTTTTATTTTTGCCTATAACATTGCTTTAATGAATTTTTTGTTCTTACATTATCGCAGACATGCGTGCTCGAGGGTGGTGTAGTTCCCAAGAATTTGTACAGACTCGAGCTGGATGGACCATCGAGCGAACACGAGCACAGTTTGTACAATTCCATAAGTCTTGGACGCGGTCAGATTCATCATGTTGCGATAAATACCAACGACCCTGGAGCTGTTCTCACCTGGGACTTTGACGTCATGAGACACAATGTTATCTTTACAGTACTTCACGAGACTAAGGACGACGTGCATGAAATAAGCGCGGGTCAGTAAACGTTGCGTTGCAATTCGGCAACATTCTACCTCCCTACTGGTATTTAAAAACGAATAAAAAAGTAACAAGAGTATATTTGTGTTGTTTTCAAACAGCGGCGGCCTTGGAAAAATCCTTGGATTGCGGAGAATCGACACCAACGATGATGAGGGAGTGGAAGGATGGCGTCGATTGTGTCAAAGTTGAGCCAAGCATTGTATGCCACGATGGCGAAAGTATTCAGGTACGATACAGATTTCAAAAGTAGCGTTGATGAAAAATAAATAAAAATCTCACCGAAAATTAACTTCTCGCTTGCGACAGGGTACTCACATAATACAAGAAGCAGGAACGTACATTCTTCAGTGGCAAAATGCCGATGAGGGAGAATTTTTGCCGTCCATAAATTCTCATAAGGCGCAGCTTATGTACTTTTATGAAGTTCTGCCATCGGTTCACTACAGGTAGGTACACTGAAATTCTGGCTGATTATTGTGGTAATTTCTTTTTAAATTTGATTCGCATGTTTAGATTCGATAGAACTCGATGTCGAAACAATTAATCAAGTAGAAAATCCGTATATTTGTTTTTTATTAGGGGCTCGATGATGAGTTTGCAATCGGCTGTAAGCGGACGATCTGTAGCAAGCTCGTCTCTATCTAGATGAGAAGCGCAAACTGCCAGAAACCGCGACGACGATAATGACGACGGCGGCAACGGCAGCAAACTCAAAAGCAATAAAAACAGTATCGAAACCGGCTGTACTAAATAACCAATTCGAGGCAATTTATCTTTTCTTCACGAGATAAATTTCTTTTTTATCATCATCAACCGGTGAGTCTTTTTATCATATACAAGAATATCCAGCCATCTTGTATCGCATATTTCGTCCATGATTAACGAAAAAATTCCAAAAGTAGTTGAAACAATGACCATTCGAATGACAATTACTTTATAATAATATAAATCGTAAAGTCAACGTAATAATGAAACTGAATAATGATTTTTTTTAAATCATTTACGATTCCGATTCAAATGGTGCTCCGTGCCACCGGTCAATAACCGAATGAAACGCGAAACATTGTGTCAAAGGCAATGAAAAAGAAAAGTCCGCCAAAAAGTATAATACACTATTGATTAATTCATAGAGAAATGGCAAGAAGAAAGGAGAAAGAAATATCGTTGTTTTATCTGAGAGTTATGCAGTGTTAACAACAGGAAAATGTTGTGAATTTGAACAAATTATTTTCATACTGGAGAGGAAAAAATAGAAAAGATAAAAAAAAGAGCATTTGAAGAATTTATAACGTTATGATGTTATGAAACGCGTTCCCACCCCAATCAGTGTTATCAAATGGAATGATCTATTTTTCATCCCCCTCCTCCCCCCTCGTCGATTGTGGCGAATAAAAGCAAAAGACTAATTCAATTTACATAGTCAGGATATTAAAGCGTTTATTCGATTCTCGAACTGATTTGATCCGATCAAATTATTATTAAATGAAAACCTAACTTGATAATATCGTCATTGGGTAGAACAAAACAAAAAGTGATGAAAAATGGAAGAATGAATAATATATTAATAGTGCAATGTAGTCGGCAATCAAACATCCCATACATTGCTTTTTTTTTCATAGATAAGTATTGGTAGTATGGTATGAGCATTTTAAAGCACGAACAACGAATATTAAGAAAAGACAAAAACAAGGAAGATTAGTACAATAATTGAAAGATTAAAACTGACGTTTATAAGTATTTAGTTGCTGAATTATTGAGCTCTGTCCCGGTTAATATTTTCTTTAATATATTATTGAATTATTAAAATATGGTAAATTAGTAATCGGCGCTGCATTAGGCTAGCGTCGTTTTTTAGATTCACATTTATGTTAGCAATGTTCTAGATACAGTGCCTAGATATACAAAGGGTAGTGCAGAAATAGACGTTTTTTTAAGTTTCGTTCTCCATCGAAAAATTCTTACAGCTTCTTACAAAAAGATATCTCATGCAAAGATCAGCGTATGGGAAAAATGTTTACTTCTGCGTCATCGTGGTATGACGCAGTAGTAAACTTCGATGGTGAATAAAATTTAGAAAAATAAAGCGATTTTCTAAACTACGATAATACATAGACATATTTCTCATTCGGCGCAATTCTGTAATTCAAGACATTGGGTCGATCAGGGTAAGGAATTATTGTGTAGAGCCTATATACACATAAAGATTAGAGACAATTTAATTTAGAAATCGAATAAAGAAAGAAAGGATGGGTTACCTCGTCTCGAAGCTCGTACCGCGAGGTTATAGAACCCGAAGTAAGCTCGATGCAATTTTCGTCTTAAGAAACACACACGTAACATTTATTGTTTGAAGTACGATGTAGCAATTGAGAAACGAAAATTCAAGATTTTACATTTTCAATTCACATGACAAAGAAAAAGATGATTAATAAAAAAAAATACCATGTGAAAATTGAAAATAGTCTACTTATTCTCCCTCTCTCATTCTTCATCCCTGTAACTTGTGAATGTTTGGCGTAATATATTTATAATTAAAAAAAAAAAAGGCATAGTCAATATTCCTAACGCGATCATCGATTTTGTCAGTCTATCTTCTCTTGAATCCATATTTTTTGCGCTCATAAAACAGATCCGTTTTAGAGCTTCCCAGGTTGACTATTTTTGGACAGCCGTCACGCTAGAAAAATTGAACGAAACAAAATGTATAAGTTAGTGAAATTTGTTTTCTTTCATTTTAATCTTCAAGGGCCCTGGCCATCTGGAGAAAAGTTTACCATCAAATGCCATCATCCTGATAGTCAAGGCTGGTAATGTCCCGTATAATAAATTATTCGAACAATGTTATTACTGATATAGCAGAAATTCGCAAAAAAATATTTGTGATAACGTTTGACGAATCTACGGGCGATTGACACGAGGATCATGAAGATCGATCGTAAACCTGACCAGGGCCTTTAAAAATCGTATTGCCAGAACGATTTTTCTCACATCCTTCTCCTGAATCGTGCACTCCTTGCAATAATAAGCGTCCGAGACTCCGGGACCACCGCAAATCACGCAACGTCCTTGATACGAACCGTAGTTGCACTCGTCGCAAATTCTCACCAAAGTACAGGGTCGAACATAAGAATCGCAAATAACGCACTTGCCGTCACATTTTTCGCACAAACGACCGATAGCTAGACACACCATAAACAAGAAATAAAGAATTAACTATTCGCGGCACAAACTGGTGTACTGCAGCATGAAAATTTTGAGGTTAAGTTGTACGTACCAACGCCGGGTTGCTTGCGACAGAAAATCAAGTCCGGATGATGCTTGGCCATAATTGCACTTGTTCACAAATCACTGCGAGAATAATACACACCTCTAAACACATAGGACTTGATACACGAAAAGTACAAATCAGGTTATATTATTCCGCGTTAACAAGAATTGATCACGAACGGTTCGACGCTCGGTCAAATACTCACGACGGCAGGCTGTGAATATTTATGAGTCTGCGTGCTACGGTCGTATATATAAAACTGTATAAAACTACATAAGACCGTAAAATAAAGAATTGCGATTTTCGTCAAACGTTATTAACAAGATGCTGATGATGTTAAAACGATAAATCTATAGAAATATCGAAGATTTCTTGGTAAATATCAAACATTACAAACCCCTGCGGTTACCCGTAAACATTACCACACGTCGGTAAAACAGCAGCTGATGTAGTGCGACCTCTGTCGACTACCTTGCAAACTTCTTAAGTTCATTCCCACTGTAATCAAAGGGTAAGTAGAATTTCAGCCTCCTCACTCCTAGACAATCCTACTCTATCCTTGCTGTATTTGCCGATTAATTAATTATTTCAATTTATTTATATTTCTGAATGAATAGGAGATGAAATTTAAAATAGGACGAAAATAATGGGTCGAAGCCATTCTTTGCTTCACGTTATAATAATTTATTTAAACATTTATACACCTATAATGTTCCACAGTCTTTAAATTAGTTACATCGGATACACATACACGAACGCACCCATATATATACACATGCGTGCGTTTGTATGTATATATGTATATATATATATAGTATATAAGTTAATTTATTCGTTACCACCTAGAATAAAGCGTTATATATAATGCCTACAAAAAAAACGTGGTTTCTAAAGTATTTTTTTACGGGGTAAAAAGTCGCTTAGCGCTTACGCCCCCAAGGGCTCTGCTACGTAATTCACCTACGAATAGATTATTTTTTCATCGATCGGATAAATTCATCTACTCCTAAATATCTCACCCCTATCTCGTAATCGACGCGATAAAGCGTACATCGTACGTACGAGCGTTACATACGAATGAGAAAAATCTTCGTTTCTTTTTGTTTTTCTTTTGGAAACTTCGGGTCGATGGAAAAGTCAAGCATAATATGCAACGACGTTTAACAATACAAAACCCTGGATCGGATATCGTCCGAAAAGACGTATGCTCGACGTCAAGGGCAATTTCTCCCGAGATACCGCCCGCTATACGGACGACACAATTTTTTGGACCGAGGGAATTTTTTCGACGTCGTACGAAATTTACGCTTTGAGAAATTAAAAGAAAAAGCAAAAGAAAAATTTTCAAGAAAAAAAATGTAAAAATTCGTTCGAAAAATTTCACCGGCCAAAAGTCGTTCGAGTTTACGTTGTATTCCCTATATACCTCTAGGCCTCTCGGCTACGTGACGGACAATTCTAGCACGTGGCATACACACACTGGCTAATATGAAGAGAGGAGCCAAGTACATATACGTTTAGTCGTTAATACGATCGAGGGTATCGTGTAGTAGCGGTAGCAGCGAGTAGTAGTTGGTAGTAAATAGTGGTAGTGGTAGTAATAGTAGTAGTAGTAGTACATAGTATAGATAGTATGGTACCGGAGTAATGGAGAGGGATGAGGATGTAAGTTACACACGTGAATGGATCTGACTTACAAAGGCCTTGATCCACTCAACCGGGGACTAAAACTCTCGGGTGTACACGCGGCGACGCGCACGTGGCCACGCTTACGACTCGTTTGTCGGTTGACTTGATGATTCCACGAGATCTAATGCTCATTGCTCTCATTGCTCTCTCTCTCTCTCTCTCTCTCTCTGTTTATCCCTCTCTTTGTCGCGTAACTCGCACGTTCTCAGACCTTCATTCTCGGGTCCCTATTTACAAGGAAATATCGGCTGGAGCTCGTGGGATTGCTCGATGCATTTTTTATTTCTCTCTCTCTCTTTTTACTTTTTTTTTCTTTTTTTTTTCTCGTACGAAGCTCATTCGGTTATAATGCGTTTTGCGACACAGGCTCGATTTATCGGATATTTACGACGGTGTCTATAGAAAGACGGATTTGCGATACCGATATCGTTCTCATGGAATTGATAAAACGATAAGAATAATCGCTATGGATATCTACCACCCTTCGCTGCTTGGCAGTATTTCTTTTTTTTCTCGCGTCGATTAAACCTCTGTTTTTTTTCTTCATTTTTATCGTATTACCCGATGATCCTATCGTTTATCCTGCCCTCTTTTTCACCTTTTTAATAATTTTTAATGTAATATATATATAAATATATACGTAGACTATATCATGCGTGGATACATAATAGTGTACTACTGTTTTTATGTATTACGAGAGTTCTATTGCGGTCTCAACGTCCCCGCTTCGTTAGATCGTAAATAATACTAGAATAATTTATATTAAAATTTCTATATATGCGATATCGTACAGGAACTATAGAGGTACCTAATCTACTCGCTCGCGCTTTGGCGCTTTAAGCCTAAATGTGCGCCTTGTTTTCCTTCGTCGCGTGCAACTCTCTCATCCCACCCCTGTTTTATTTATTATACGTTATAGAATCCATCGATCGAAGAATCGAACGACCAGTTTTAACGGGTCGATTATCGATCGATGGATTATCCAAGATATTTTCGTTTCAACGATATATATATGTATATGTATATAATTGCCTAATCCGCCGATTTATTTTCGTCGATCATTCACTGTCCTTACTGGTTATACGATAAATAATACGAAAAAATGTGTTCCATATCGTCGAATCGTACGGGCATCGTTCGAATAAAAAACAAATATTATTCGTAATTATTACGAATTATTATAGAAAAACGAAGTAATTAAAAAATTTGTTCTCTCGAACATTGTTTCCACGATTCGTTCGTCGATCATTAATTTTTCATTCGAAACGTGCCCGAATCTCGAAACGAAAGCGTCGATTATTCTCTCTTGTCATTTACGTTAGCCAATTATTCAATCCTTTATCCCTGTACGTCGTCTATTTTGCGCACACGCACACACACACACTCGTATTTAGATAGACACGAAACATTCAAGATCGAGGAATCGGTGTAAGATATGTAGATAGTAAGTTTGATAAAGTGGAATTTTCTTATCTCTTATTTTTTGCGTTTTCCTTTTTCTTTTTTATCTTAAATCGTTTGTTCGTATTTGTGCATTATTTTGTATTTCTCTCTCTCTCTCTATCTGCCCACATTTTACCTTTTTACGCTACGGTAATTCGTAAGAATTCTAAGGTTTGGCTGAGGAGAAGGTGGAAGGAGCTGGCAACTTCGGCAAAAATCTTTATAGGCGAACTAACACGTACTTCGAATATATCCTGCTTTTTATGTTCGTTACATCACCAATACGCGATCGATTTGGATCGTTTTTTAATTTATCGTAAATCTTTGATAATGAAATTATCGAAATAACGGAATAGAGAATTCGATCAACGAGCGAAGTTTCGAGAACTCGGGTATTACCGTTTCTTCGAAGATTGTTTCCACTTCGTCGTATTCTCGCCAACGTAATCAACAGTTAATTCCGGTATTTGGGTTGCACGTCCCGTTCAGCAATAACAAAGTCTCTCTCTTTCTCTCTCTCTCTCTCTTTGTTTGTCCCACGAAATGAGATAATTCGAGTCACGTAAAACTACGAAGACTCGTTGCGAGTGTTAAAAAAAATGAAAAATAAACAGAAAAAAGAAAAAAAATTGAATTACGAGACGAAAAACGAACGGACCAAGCGGAACGCGAAACGCCTCGGCTTGGCGCGATCGCGAGGCGTGTGCACTTCAAAGTGGTATTCGCGATATAGGTATTTATTGCATTAGCGCGGAAAGTTTATGTTCGTTGGCAGAAAACGAGCACGGAGGCGAGAGATCGAGAAGGTGTGTAAGCGCGTGCCGAGAGAGAAAAAAGAGAGAGAGATAGAGAGAGAGAGAGAGAGAGAGAGAGAGAGAGAGACTCGCGTACTTCGCGTACGGAGGAGAGGAGAGGCAACAAAAAAACGAAAAAACCGAACAAAAAAAAAGCGATCTCGCGTACCGTCTCGCAACCTTCTCTATCTTTCCTTCGAGAGCTTTTTCGTTCGAGCACTTACTCGCGATCTCGCTCGTTCTCGCGAGAGGTGCGTAGGCGGCCAAACGGAAACAAACGGTAGCGCCCCGGTGCGAATTCGCAATAACGCGCCCGCGCTTGTGTTTTCAGACCGAGAAAGACACCGAGAGAGAGAGAGAGAGAGAGAGATAGAGCCAGAGATTCGAATCTAAAGAAAATTGCTTGCAGAATCTCGCCACACCCGCGTTACCAGAGACTCGAGACATTAACGATACGTTACGTTTAAATTTTCTTTTTTGTCTCGTATATATAATGCAAACGCGTACACAGAAGGTGTATACTATAGCTTTCCGTTAGTCTAAAAAGACGCACCTTTTGACTCGCGGAGACGTTCTCAAAGTGATAAAAACGTTTTAGAAGCTTTTTTCATTTTTTTTTTACTTCTGTGAAATATTTGCCACTTTTTTTTTCTTTTTTTTTTATCGTTTTAATTCCGTCTAGTGAATATCAGGGACATCGAGATTTCCATGTAGGAATAATACCACGATAAAGAGGTTGGGGGTAGATGGTGGATAGCGGGGCGTGGGGGGGGGGGGGGGGGTGAAGAAGGAGAATGCATCGCGCAGAAAGTTATTGCACGCGCGTACGAGATCCGTTGCATCCAGATTTGGATATAACGACTTTCGTACATTTGTATATAAAAATTGGTTCTCGTATTGGTGAAACAAGTCGTGACTGTATGAGTTCCAGTATAGCTCTGTATTATCAATAAGCGACGCGCGTTCGAGTGCACGATGTCGTCTGCATGCTGATCCCGAGAGTCGAGTCTATCAGCGCGAAATCCTCGCGGAGTGACGAGAGAGAGAGAGAGAGAGAGGGGGGGGGGGGGGGTGAGGGAGGAGAGAGGTTTGTATTTCTCGTATCGGCGAAGACGATCGTGGACGAATACGTCACGAAATAAAGAAAAAATAAAATAAAATAAAATAAAATAAAAAATAATGAAAAAGATAAAACCGCGAATGGCTGGATTTTAGTAAAACTAAAATAAATTAAGTACGGCGACTATCGTATGTATATGTGTGTGTGTGTGTGTGTGTGTGTGTGTGTGTGTGCGTGGTTGTGTGTGTGTGTGTGTTACTATGTATATATGTGTGACGCACGAGGCGGGGTACAAAGGGAGCGGAAGCATAACGAATCATCGAGAATACAGGGAGAAAAGAAGAAAAAAAGAAAAGAAATTTATTAAAAATAAAATACGAATTTATCGCACAGTTCGTAGAATCGTAACGAATTATTTTGGCTCGTTGTCCGAAAAGAGAAGTAATTAATACGAGATCGATTCGATGAAAATTTTGCATTTTTTCGCGTCGTTTCGTGTTCGTTTTCGACGAAAGGAAAAATTCAAATTCGATTATTTTCTCGATGCGGTCGTCGAGTGCTCTCGACGCGCCATGTCCCGTCGTATACACGAAATTATCATTACTACTACGTGATATTGAGAATAACTTGTAATTTCTCTCGGGTTTATTTTACTTTTTTTTTTTTATATAGATTTTTTTTTATTATTCCTGGCCTCTCCTCTCGCACTACGAAGATCGCTTCGCGATGCGAATTAACTTTCGCGCCTAACTTTGCGGTCGTCGAGTCTCTCGAGAATAGTCGAATTTGAAAAAAAAAACAAGAACCAAAAAACAAAGAAACAAAAGAAGAAAAAAAATCGTACGAAATTATTCAACGACAAAAATAATTACGAATAATTCGAGTTTCGTGATCTCGAAAAATTATCTATAATTGAAACGAAAAAAATCGTTGGATCGTAATGAGTTTTCGCGTTTAAAAATAATTATCCCATAATCATTTCGAAAGGATATATCATTCGTGATAAATGTTCTTTTCCCGAGAGGAATCGGATATTACCGTTTTGTATAAAACGGGACTCGCGACAGCATCGTCTCATCGTGGATCTCTTCTGTGGAATTAAAGAAAGAAAGAACAAAGAAAAAAAATAGAAGATGAAGTAGAAGAAGAAGAAGAAGAAGAAGAAGAAGAAGAACAAATAAAAATGGAAATAATTGCACAAAACGTAAAATTTTAAATACTGCTTCATAATACTGCGACGATCTTCTCTCGACGTTGGATTTCCTCTCTTCGCTTTTCCTTCCCCTGTTCGATCATTTCGCATATATATATACATATATATGCGTCTCATCATGATTCGCTCAGAACACGCCACCGTCACGAAGATGCATAAAAAGTCAAATAATAAATTATACATGACTCAGATCGTAATTCCTCGTCTATCTAAAAAAAAGAACTTCTCGCGTTCCTTTCTCGTCATTTCCGGTCCCATCGTCCCGAGGCTACGTGTAGGAACGATGCTTCCGGAGTTTGGACGACAGATCTCCGACTTTTGCGACTTGATCGGCCAAATCGACACCGTAATTCGTCGATGTGTTATTCTCCTCTGTAACAAATAAACAAAATTGCCCAAAATCATTAAATTTCCATCGTCATTATTAATTAAAAACAAAAATTATTATATTTTTATCTTTCATTTCGTTTCAATTCGTCCTTTTTGTTTTATTATCCTCGATCGTTCGATCGATCGATCGAAACGTTTGATATTCGTCGCGCGTAAAATCGAGTTCAAAACGTTGAATCTCTTGAACGTCCGGCAATGTCCACGTCGTCGAAGATTAACAGGCAGTTTACTCTCTACGACGGGGCAATATTCGAGTCTCTTATCAGTATATACGAGTACGTCGTTAAAACTTTCTCCGCAACTTCTTCATGGAGGTGGACACGAGGGGGAGGGTGGGAGATGAAAGAATTTTCCTGCAGTCGGACAAGTGTCTCTCCCTGGCAAAAGTTTCGAGCCGACAGTAATCGCGTCGAGGACACGCGATATTCTCGGCAAAAAATCCACGAAGAGATGATCCGTCGCGATGATCTCTCGAGTTCGCAACGATGCTTCGAAAATCTCGGCTAAAATTTACGATAAAATCTCGCGCACGTAACTCGGGCGCGCTTTCACCCTCTGTCTCTCATACGATTTCCCCTTAAACCGTAAAAATTACAGACAACAATATTTTTCACTCTTCTCCTTCTTTATTATCGTAATATTTCAAATCTTTCGGTACGTGAAATTGATGAAAAAAACAAAAAAATTAAAATTTCTTACCGTACTCTTGTTCTTCGTCGATTGGTTCAACGCGACGCGAGAGACTTTGTTACGGGAACGAGACGGGACGGAGGACATCGAACGCTCGGTTCGTCGAAGAAATCTCGAATTTCCTTCGACGAAATGTGCTCGAGACGACGAGACGGTATTACCCGGATAGTTTTGTGTCGGACTCTGTCTGAGGTGAGAGAGACAGATAGAGAGGTAAAAAAAAAGCCAGAGAAAGAGAGAGAAAAGTGAGCTCTTGCGCTGCGTCAGCAAGGCTCTCTCGCTCTTATCTTTACGCATCTCTCTCTCTCTCTCTTTCTCTCCGTGTCTCGCGCATTTTAATTTAGCCGGGGGACCCCATCGGTTGGTTATAAGAAACGCGCTTATGTACGTCTCCACATACGTATATTTATATTTACGCGCCGATGCCGCGAGGCGAGTTTAACGCGCGTTAATCATCCGCACGATTATGCGACCGGTCGGCGCGGGCGTATATGCGCCTCTGCATGAACGTAAAGGTACCTATATACCTATATATATATATATATGTTTTTTTTTCCTTTACGTATTATATGTACGCGAACGAA
This sequence comes from Netelia virgata, assembly GCA_951802705.1. Lineage (NCBI taxonomy): Eukaryota > Metazoa > Arthropoda > Insecta > Hymenoptera > Ichneumonidae > Netelia > Netelia virgata. The sequence goes on along the minus strand of OX637864.1, from coordinate 41,152,308 downwards.
CGTTATTGTGGTATGCGAAGAAAGCACGCGGTGTGACGCGAATGCGTGGGCACAATGTCGAAAACGATTCGCGCACGCGCGCAAGAGACACAGAGAGAGAGAGAGAGAGAGAGAGAAAGAGAGTTCTTCGGATGTTTGTTGCGTTTCACGATCGCGCCGTATCCGCGAGAGAATTGCAAGAAGATGACGCGACGGGGAAGAAGTCGCGCAATGCACGATATGGCACGCTCTTTCCATTTATGACTCTTACACTCCGGTATTTTATGATAGAACGTAATTTGATTCGCAATTATATTCCCTCGATCGAAAGCCGTCGTTCTTGATTTTTTTAGAAAACTTTTATGTGAGACGAATGGAAAAAAGAAACTGAAATTTCAATGTTTTCTTTTTTTATTAAGACGTTATCGATTTTTCAACCCTTCGCTCCTCGTCGCATATTCTCTTTCTTCGATCGCGAAATAGCCACCAAGATCTTACCGTCATTTCGCATAATCTGTTTACCCTTCTCTCGGTGGTTGTCTTTTGCCTCGAGTTTATCTCGAGTGTACCGCGCTCTATCCGCGATAAGAAGACGCGACGAGCACCCCGGAGGCTCAAACTCTCTCTCTTAAACTTGGTGTACTCGGGTACGAGACGCAAGCGCACACGCATTCGCGAGAGATATACCCTCTTCTTTTCTTACGCCTCCTCGATCCGTCTTCTTCATCATCCTCCGCCCTTCTTTGTCCTCTTGGCTTTGCTTACTATTCCCAGACGCCTCGAGGTCTATTACCATACTCGTACTTATACCTTTATACGCGAGGTATATCTATACGTCTAATGTAATAATAATAAGAATATTATAATGATAATAATAATAATAGCCAGGAGCAACGTTCTCGTTGCAGCGAATAATTTCTTTTTCGTTCTTCACCCCCTCTCTTACTCTCTCTCTCTCTCTCTCTCTCTCTCTCTCTCTCTCTCTGTCTGTCTATCTCGCTGTCTCGTCGGTGCTTGTAAAAATAGCGAGATATATCTTTTTGTTCGCCACTTCAGAGTCGTACGAGTATCTCTCTTATCTCGTATCTAAGCGCGTATCCGTATATATATATATATATATGTATATATATGCGCTATTGAGAAACGAAAGTCGAGAAATAATACGTCGTGGTGATCGCGTAATACAATAATAACTCACCAACGTAAAAGGACGTGTCGTAGGCGTCGCAGGGACCGGCGTGTCGCGTCTCCAGGACGAAGCCCGTGACGCAGGCGTCCTTGACGATGTGACACCAGCTTGGATAAGTGATGTTGTTGGTGGCGCACAGTAGCGAAGTTACCCCAGGATCTCGATCTCGATCTCGATCTCGATCTCGATCCCGATCCCGATTTCGCTCCCTTATACGTTCGCGCTTTCGCGGACAACGATACGTACACGTCACGCATCTCGGACGTCCCGTGCTCATCTCCGTCAGGCATGTCTGTCCTTCCCGACATCGTATAGTCGTGCAGTCCGCGTTTTCTGTAAAACAATCGAAACGATCTTTCGTTGAAAATTGTCCGTCGGATTATTTTCTTCTACCTCTTTATTATTTGTGTAAAAACATTCCGATCGATAAAATCATTTTATTCGCGGATCGGCAAGTCGAGAGACACGTCGAGAAAGATTTTTTGTACGAGTACTTTTTACATCACGAAAATAATACTAATTGTCTACACGTGTAGTCCTCGTTCACGGTCGTATATATAAATATATATATATATATATATATATATATATATATATATATGTTCGTGTCTCGTACGATGTTTTTCAACATCTATTAGGGTTACTCCACGTGCACGAGAATAAGATCGGACTCTCCCCCCTCTCTCTCTCTCTCTATCTCTCTATCTCTCTCTCTCTCCGCGTTACGTCTAGGCCGGAAAATAATTTTCTAATCAGGAAGGACGTGTCCGTGTGTTAAATTAATGTTTATTATTATTATCATCGTTATTATCGTGGACGAAACGTGTATGAAAGGGCTTTCATACAAATATCCGGCGTAAAGTACGAGTGACAAGCGAGTTTTATTGTACCGTATTAATGTGTGTATCAAACAGATGGGTTGATCCGTGAGTTGAAAAACAAGATTAGAAAAATCGTGTCTCACGATCTCGTGGTGGTTGTATAATTGACGAGGCGCAGACGTAGAGATGGGCCGTATAGTCCGGCCCCTTCGGGGTTCTCGACCCTATATAGGGATCGAACGCAAAACCGTGCGGCCATACCGCTCTCTCGGATCACGTACCATACGGAGGTCGTCGTGGTTCAATTGAACGTTATATTTTTATCGATGCGACTGACAAACGAATTGTTGAGCGTGCAATGGCCACGATTGACACCGCGGACAGCGCGATCATAATATTTGTTCTCTCGCTCTCACTCTCTTTCGTCGATTACCGCGTTGCGTCTCGCGAATACCGCCGATACGACTCTCGCCTCGATAACGACAATTTTTACTCGACTAAATGCAAACATCGTTCGTACGTACGACGAACTTTTTTTCTTTTTTTTTAAATTTATTTTCATCATCGATTATCATCGAATCGATTGTAATATTTCATTCAAGATCGACAATCTTTACGACCCGTCGCTCGTTGCGAGTGAATCATTGTTTTTTTTGAATTCACGCTGTAACAACATCCTGGAAGCTGTG
>OX637864.1:41120970-41149430 GCA_951802705.1 Netelia virgata | reverse complement strand
CTAAACCCTATAACCAACCGCATAAACATGTAACAGTTCCCTCACTCTCTCCCCTCGTTTCGACAATTTTCTATAACTCAATCGGAATTGTAAGTTCGATAATGAAACCTGACACGTATTTTCGTCCTTTTAAAAATTTCGATAAGCTTTCATAATTCGTTTCGAAGGAAAACCGACCGTGTAGTTATCTCGAGAATTTTTCTGAATTATTAAGAATAATTCATTAAAAACAACAACAACAAAACGTCTTTGATTATTTCCTCGTTTCGAAAATCTCGCGGTTTTCCTTGTCGTACGTCGCGTAAGAATTCCCGTGCTCCCTTTTCGTTTCGCGACGGATAAACGTGTCGCGCTGCGGCGCGCGAGTACGACAACGAAGCACACGCGGTCTTTCTTATGATTTATGATTCATACGAGAGGGTGTAGAAGACGCAGGCGGCGAAGAAGGAGAGAAGAAGTATGTGTGTTTGTGTTTGTGTATGAGAGAGAGAGAGAGAGAGAGAGAGAGAGAGATAAGTTGAACGCTCGCGGAATGCGTAGGACTCTCGCATACCGCGGTTCCTGAGGTTCCCGCCGGGTGTATAATATACGCACACCTTCGTAGCGAAACTCTGATTCCGGAGTCTGTTACGCGACGCTGCGAGTATCGCGTGTATCATATTGCGATCCCAAACGTAACGAGAACGCGATATCGGACATTATTATGAAAATATACAGGAGAATAATACGCGATCTAAAGAATAATTAATTTGAAAAACAAAAACAGAAAAACAAAAACGTAATAATACACGACGTTAATTTGAAATTCTATATATTTCGCGAGATAACGAGGGCGTAAGTAAGTTAAACGTATGATTTTTGGTAACGTTCGTTGAATGAAGAAAACGTCGTAAGGGTTTTGTGGGAATCGCGTCGAAAGCGGTATTGTAAACGATTGCGAGAAGAAACTATAGCGAATCTCGTATTGCCAAGAACTAAATTTGTGCGCGCCCTACGAACTCTCGCGTGGCGCGTGGTCCAGATCTTTCGTAGCCACCGCTCGGTGCGATATTCTTCCCGCCTTTGGTGTCCCACACGTTGTTTTCGAGCTCTAAACATATACGCGCACCGCCACCTGCGACTTACGTAACGAGTTGGAGGGAGGAGGGTTCCCAAGAGGGAGAAAGCTCTCGTGCGTTAGCTGGCGAAAATAGGATCGCGACGCGTCGAGGCAATCTCGTCATTCGTTGGGTGACCTAGAACTGAATGGAATCGAGTCTACGAGAGAAAACGAGGAAAATGGAAAACCCAAGAAAGTGTCTCATCCCTACATTGTTCTTTGTTTAAAAAATTTTAAACAAGAATTACAAAAAAGCGATATTTATATAAAAAAAAAAAATCAATAAACGCGTAAAAAAAATTCAAATTTTAGATTTATCCTCGTTATCGTCCTAAAAGTCCCTAACGACGTTGGTATACTAAATCGTTTCCGCGTTTACGGTAGCCCCGGAGAGCCGCGTCGCGTTTTGCCGCACTTCCCAGTCGGAGCTGCAGCGAACACCGGCTCGAGAGCAACGCGCTTCGTTTGTGGTCGGTGTGGACAAACACAAACAAATACGAACCCAGACACACACACACACACTCGCTATATATATATATATAGAGAGAGCGCTCGATCGTTGGCGGTCGAGAGAAAACGCTTATTAACTATTTGCAATCGGAGCCAGGGGAATGCGTTTAGTTTTCTGGGCCGTTGGGCACGCGTGGTGAAAGGTAGAGGTATAATACGCTCTGTATACCCAACTATAATAGCCGCGTGCATGCGAGTAGTACCCTATTCGTATATCGGCGGACAGAGAGAGAGAGCGAGGAGGGAGGGGGAGAGGGGGGGGGAGAGCTCGGGGCAAAACGGAGTACTACGTGTAGAGTTGAGATCGGAGACCACACGTGAACACGAAGATCGAGAATTACAGTTACGAATATATTTCGCGACGAATGGAAAAAGTATAATATAAAAACGAATTCGAGAAGATGACGTGAAATGAAAATTTTTTTCAAAGGGGATGAAAATTTATTTAACGTACGAATATCGTATAACGTTAGATTTTATCGTGATTATAATTCGTGTCTCTGTTTGCGAGGTTTAAGGGATGGCTCGTCGATCTCTCTTTTCGTAGATCGTGTATGAGAGTGAAATTTTATTCGGGAATATTTTATAACCGCGCATTGACGAGAGATTGTCTCTGAGGAAGAACATATTTCGTTACGTAGGTAGGTACGTATAGCGCGCGGTTTAATTAACGTTGGACGCGCTTATTTATCGCTCGAAACGTCGTTTATCCAACGATAGTCGTGAATATATATATATATATGTTTTAAGATACCGTTCGAACACGAGATCTCTTTCGTTCGATGTTTCTCTATACACTACGAGTTTAAGTTTATTCAACACCGGTGGTAATAATAATTGTACGCGGTATATATGGCTCAAAAACAAAAACAAAAAACGACGATCGCCACTTCTTCGATACGCATCGCTCGTGTCGAGGTATTTTTCTTGTTGTTGTTGTTGTTTATTTTTCTTCTTTTTCTTTTTTATATTTTGACCACGTGTAATCCCCTTTTATCGCGTGGTTCTTACGAGCGAGGTACGTAGACTTATATTAATTAGCATTGACATTGAATAGATACGTTAGGAGGTGAGGGGGAGGGAGCGAGGGGGAGGAGGATCGATCCATCGCGGTTAAACATCGTGCCGGAGGTACGCCGAGCGGACTTTATACGACCGATAAAAAGATCCACCCCGATGTGTGTACCTTGATTCTGATGCGAGCACGTTCCACCCGGCACAGCTGTGCCTCTTGTCTGCCGCTCGGTTTACTCTCGGCTAATTAACTGAAAGATCTCAACCGTGGATAAGATCTTGTTGTTCTGTGTTTCTACTTGCGTCTCTCTCTCTCTCTCTCTTTCTCTCTCTCGTTCTCTCTCTCTCTATCATCGTTGTAGACGATGGTAAACACGCAGCGGCCGATAACCCAACGGTGTGCTTAGAGAGAAAACTTGGCCTCGAATAGAAAAATGCTGATGGTTGAAAAACGATCGCGCAATTTTTATCATTGAGAAAAATGGTAAAATGAAATTTCATTGAAAATTGAACGTTGCTTGATGAAAATTAGAAAAGGTGATGAGAAGAATCGAAGACATTATCGAGGACTGAGAGGAAAGAACGTTGTTCGTGTTCTGTCGGGCGAAGAAAAATGCAAAATACCGTCTGGATCCCTTGGCTGTTATTCTCCCACCCCTTTCGAGTCGCGCGAGCGCGCGCCCCTTTTTTCTTTCTCCCTCTCTTCTCAACGGGGTACAATGCGCGATGCATCATCGAGCGTGGTAACTCAGTGACAGCAACAAATAACAGATCGGCGAAGTTTCAAGGGATACATAATGCGCACCCATCTCGGTGCACAATCCCTCTCTCTCTCTCTCTCTCTCTCTCTCTCTCTATCTTCTCTTCTTCTTCTTCCCGTTCTATCGCTCTCTCGCGTTACTTTGCGATGAAACTAAAAAAAACACACATCGAAAGAAATTCGCGAGAGTCCAACCGGGGAGAGATAGGGCTCGAGCGCGTTGGCTTGTAAGATGCCGGTAATTTATGGCCTATTACAATTACCGCACAGTGCCCGTGAGCGCTGTGCCCAGCGGTGATTAATCGACTGACAAGCGGGTGGGATCGATACCCCGAGAGAGAAATTTTCTTATTACACTGCAACTACACCCTCGCAAACCTTTCTCTCTCTCTCTCTCTCTCTCTCTCTCTCTCTCTCTCTCTCTCTCTCTATATATATATATATATATATATATATATATATATATATATATATATATATATATATGTCACAGAGTATTTTTTGCAGGTCGTTATCATGGAAGTGGCGAACTTAGGCTACCTGGACTAAGCCCGAGGAAAATATATAACCGAGTGGATAATGCCCCGTTGTGTACACCGGCACCTCGTTCACCCACCGACCTCATCCTTCATCCACTCTTTTTCGATATTGTTTTCGCGAGACGTGCTCGCGACATGGCGCAAGGGCTGTAGGTTGCAACGCGCGGCTGTTCCTTCGCTGTGCGAAAAAAGACGGGAATAAGAAGCGGAAGGAGATTGAGTGCGTCGTCACGTCCTGCGACCGAGAGCACGCTAGGTCGACCGCAGTATGTACCACGGGCTACGCTATATGCTACACTCTATATAATATATATGTATATACATATATTTATATAGAGCTGGTAAAGTAGCAAAAAGTTCGCAGACGTCTCGGAAGAAGTCTCTCGGCTTCTCTCTCTCTGTCTCTCTGTCTCTCTCTACTATGCGCTCCACTTCGTGGAAGTCCCCCGGGCTCTCGGGTGACTGACGTAACGCTATTATCAAATTCGCGATTATTATCATTATCGACGAGATCGTTTACGAAGCGAAACAAAAAATTGTAATTTCCCGTTAACGTGATTATTATTCTTGTAAAACGGAAGTTGGCTTTTTTTGTTGTTTTATTTTCTGTTTTTCTTTTGTTTTGAATAATTTAACGATAATAATGAAATGATAGTAATTTAGTTGGAAAGTTATTTCGTATAATTTATCACTGGAACGATTCTCATCTCCGTGGTCGCGAGTTTTATATCCTCGTTGTGGGTTTTTCTTTTCTTTCGTTTTTTTTTCAACTCGTTCTCCCTCATTGGCGCGAAAAACTGACACGAGAGAGAGAGAGAGAGAGAGAGAGAACGAGAGAAAGAGAGAGAGGGACTTATATTTATCTCTCGCCCTTATCAGCACCGCTCTCTCTCTCTCTCGGCAGCAAAATGCACGAGGATAAAAGAGAGAGGTGCCTCGAAGAACCCTCTCAGCCGCGAGATGAGTCGTCCTTGTTGCATTCTCTCTCTCTCTCTCTCTCTCTCTCTCTCTCGCATACTTCTCGCGCTCCGACAGCTAAACTCTCGAGTGTATATCTATATATGTATATATATATATGTAATCCGCGCCCGCGACAGGTATTTGCGAACGCGACGACTTTCGCACCTTCGGGTGAGAGAAGACTTCTCTCGAGTGCAGCGTACATTATATTTGTACTGCGACACCTCTGTCTCTCTTTCTCCCTCTCTCTCTCTCTCTCTCTCTCTCTCTCTCTCTCTCTTTCTTTCGCTCCATGGTTTACTCGCTCGTACTCGGGCCAACGCGTGTAACTCCACTACACCAAAGCGAGTCAAGAACCAGGAGGGGCACGGCCCAAGAGCCCCTCGTTTCGTTCTCGTTGTTTACTTATTTACTTCAATGCTGAGCGCGAGTTCTGTGTGCAATGCACTCTGCTTTCTCTCCCTCTTTCCACCCCCCCCCCCCCCTCTCTCTCTCTCTCTCGTTCGTCGTTTGTACCGCGAGAAATACCAAACTGCACTTTACACGCGTGACACTTCGCGACACCTCGATGCTGTGTTCTTCAGTCAAATTTTTACAAATCCAGCAGATCGTTGTAATTTATGTAAAAATTTCTTTATCATTTCTTCTTTTCTTTGTTTTTTTTTTGTTTTCTTTCTTTTTCTTTTTGGCAATCCTCGTTATCGCGAACGTACGTTATTTATTAATCGGCGATCCGAGTAGACACGAAGCTTAACGTTCTTTCGTGTCGTTTACCTATTCTTTTTCCGTTTTAACGGATCGTACGTCGTTCGCGAGAGGAGTTTCGTCGGTGAACGGGTCTCGCGCGCGGCATCCTCGCATTGCGCACAACCATCGGAGACGCCATGGCACGACATCGTCGTCCCGTTTGTGCGAGCCGCGTCTTTCTTCGTCTTTTCTCTCCGTGCGTCCGATTCTCTCTTCTCTTTCCTCGCTGCAGTTATGCCGGTGCAGTCGAGCCGGCGGAAAGAGAAGAGAGCGAGAACCGAAGAGAGAGAGAGAGAGAGAGAGAGAGAGAGAGGTCTGATCGCGCGGAGCTTCGCGGCGGCGTTTGTGCATGTGCATCTCTCCAGGAACGCGCGCTCGCGCGTGGTCCGACAGAGAATCCCCCCGAGAGAGGCCCGATGCGCCGCGCGACCGGTGCACGCCGCGGTGCATCCCAGAAAGACAGAGAAACGAAAAGAGAGACGAAAAGAGAGAGAGAGAGAGAGAGAGAGAGAGAGAGAGAGAGAGAGAGAGAGAGAGAGAGAGAGAGAGAGAGAGAGAGAGAGAGAGAGAGAGAGAGAGAGAGAGAGACTAGCTCAGTCTCGACGAGTCGTGAACCTCGCACCGCGTGTCCACTTCGTGTGTTGTGGCTATATCTCCCCCCTCCTCCCCGTCTGCCTCACCGCTCTTTTCCTCATACCGCACAGGAGAACGGAAAAGAAAAAAAATGTCCGATAAATTTCACTGTCGATGCGATTACCGTCGAGGACAGGAAACTTTTGATGATTATGAACGGACTAAAAATATCTTCGAAAATGATTTTTTGTTTTGTTTTGTTTTTTTTTTCTCGCTGTGGTCAATAACTGCGAGGACCTCGGCGTACACTTTTCGCTTTTATATACTTGCTTATATATGTGTATATATATATATATATATATATATACTTTGGCGGGGTACCACAGGTACGTAGTCGAAGCTGCAGAGATCTCTGGTGAAGCGAGAAGAGAACTCGCGGACGGTGCAAGGGAGACGCGATGAAACGAACGGCATACCTCGCTCACAGTCGTGCCAGAGAAGGCCTTCTCTTCTCTTACCTCCCCCTCTCCCTCCCTTCCTCCCTCCCTCCTTCACCCTTAAGGTGCTCAACCTTGTTTGCATTCGCATGCAGCAATAACGTCGTTGTCGTCGGAGACGACGACGACGACGACGACGACGACGACGACAACGACGTAACGAAGAACGCCGATGACGATGAGAAGAGGACGAAGAAGACCGGATAAAGTCTGACCCGGGGGTCGATCTCGCGAGTATCGCCAGGCGGGGGTTCGCATCGACGACGCGCGACGTGGCTAGAGACTCGGGAGAACTTCCTGAATATCTGACGATACGCGAGTTCGTTATGTGTAATGGAATGTTCCGAGATAAAAAAAATACGTTAAATATGTATTTATTTCCAACCGAGTTCGTTAATTGAATAAAATAATTGTCGATTAATATCGGAAAATTCATTTAAAAAAAAAATATATATATATATGCGTTTATTTATTACGGGGTAATCGCCCTTGAGCTCGAAAAGAATAAATGCCAACGCGTCTCGCGAACGAAAGTTGCAGTGTAAATATAAATTCGGTACAAGTTTTATCATTTTATTACGAGTACGCGAGAGGGAGAAAGTTTGCTCGCGGGTCTCGTCTCGTTGTCGCCTCTCTCGTTCTCTCTCTCTCTCTCTCTCTCTCTCTCCTTCTCTTTCTCTTTCTACTTCGGGCATTCGACGACAGCAAAAGATTCTGACGACGACGACGACGACGACGACGACGACGACGACGAGGTAGAGACGAAGAGCGATAAAGTCAACTACGACGAGAGCGAGAGAAGTTATTTGTGGAAGGTGTGCGGCGGGGCGGCTTTCTCTCTCTCTCTCTCTCTCTTTCTCTTTTTTTACGTGCGTATACAGAAACTCTTTCGCTCTTTCTCCGTTTCTCGTAAGAGTCTCGTAAGCGTAAAAGGCCGCGCGTGTTGGGTTCCCAAACTCGAATGTGCCGGTTGCGTGGGTGCAACGCTGCTGTTGCTTCTCTCCGACTCTCTTTTTATCCCTCTCTCCCTCTATCTCCCTTCTTTCTTTCTTTCTTTCTTTCTTTCTTTCTTTCTTTCTTTCCTTCCTTCTCTCTCTCCCTCTCCCCTCTCGCAAAACATTTTCTGCACGCTTCGCGATGCGGTGAATAACCGGATGGCAAGGACGCCACAAGGACATGCACCCGGTGTACGAATGCGTCCACCCGGCAGCCCAGGCGTATTGAAGTGTCTCGGGCTCGAGCGCTTCACCAACGTCCTCCGTTATTAGCAATCGTCACGCGTATTTGACCACGCTGGAATTTTTCGTACGATCGAACATCGAATCCAAATGGACACCTACCACCCTCGGATCGATGATTGATGATCGTTCTATTTTTAAAAATCCCTCGTAACGGGACGAGTTGCATCTACTTTCTGATATGTTTCTTACATTAGTGTTATCGAGTCGAAGTGCATGTGAGTATATATATATATATATATATATATATGTGTGTGTGTGTGTATGTATGTATGTAGTTGTCTCGCTTGGATGGAACGGTAAACACTTTTGACTCAAGCGTCCGTGTAATAACGTGCATGACCATAAGAGAATCGAGCACGTAATAAGCCTTTCCCTCTTTTCTCACTACTCGAAGTGAGATTCGTACGTATGTTAATCACGAGAGAGAGAGAGAGAGAGAGAGAGACAGAGTGAAAGAAGAATCAGCGCTCATTTTGTATGGAAAAATTCGCAAAAATTGACTTTCAAAATTTCGGACAATTATTAGAGAACGAGGGTGAATTTAGCGACGTTTAAAAGTTCGATATTATGTTATTTGAAAAAAGTTATGGATATTTTAGTGGGAAACTTTTGTTCTTGACGAGATTCGAAATATATCAAAATTAATAAAAGGAAAACAAAAATCGGGGAAAAATACAATTTCGACATTTTTGACCCACCTCGGTCTTGGAATTGTCGAATTTTGAGTTGATATAATTTGGATTCCGTTAGATCGATTTAGGTTTGCTCGGAGCGCATTGAAAACGGTGGAAATTGCTCGTGGTATCTCATTTGGGTCCTATCCAGGGTGAAATCCGATGAGCCGGATCAAGCAAACCTCATTGACGCTTGATCCGGTCCTGATGAAACGTCAGCCGAGCTTGATTAATTTGCTCGAGTCTCGCTCTGTCTCGCAGTCGCGCTCGATGCATTCTGCATTCCCGCATACCAGTTTATACGATGTTTACACGTCGACGTGCCCCGAGAAGACGCCTCTACACCCACTCGCTCCTCGGTTTATTTTCGGCATCCTCCTACTCCCGTTTCGACTCTTGTTTCTTCCCGAGAGATAGGAAGATGAGAGCGAGAGAGAGAAAATGAGCGAGATGGGGTACGAAGAGAGGGAGACAAGAAAATAAAGAAGAAGAAGAAAAAGAAGAAAAAGAAGAAAAAGAAGGAGAAGCTACCCCTCGACTTTCTTCATTTCCCTCGCGATCTTATTATCGAAATGAAAATTACCCCTTCTTTATTGTCCCTCTAAAATCATCTCACTTCTCCAGAAAAACAACAATATAGGATCAGGGTGCTTAATAAAAAAAAAGCCCAGGCCTCGGTCTTCGTGCGTGTTATTTTTTGCCCCGAGACACAAAAATCTCGATAACCAAGGCCTTTTTTCGTTTTTTCCCTAAAACCCTGAAGATCGTTTCAGTAAAACCAAAAAGTCAAAAAACATATAAATATATACATAAAAACGCGTGTGTCTCCTTCGCTTCAAGATTACGGCACCTACGACGTGATTTTTTTGATCAAACTGCGAGAGGGGACGAAAACAGCAAAACAAAAAAAAAACAAAAAATCTCCCCGGTAGAAAGAGACAAAAGAGAGAGAATGTGAAAAGAGATAACAATGCGAGAGGCCCCGACAATTTCGATGCAAAGCGATGATCATCTCTTTCTCTCTCGGACGCAAACACACACGAGGTAAGGAGGAAGGGAACTGGTGAGTGGGGGAGAACATGTTTTCGTCCGACGAAAAAGGGCTTCCTCCGCGTTCTCTTACTCTCGTGCGTGTATATGTGCGTGCGTGCGTCCGTCTGCGAGACGTGTCCTCTTTAAGATGCAGCCACCACCGTCTCTTCCCCAGACTGCAATCTTCACCTCCGGCACGGTGTTAAAAAAAAACTCGTGACGGTAGGGGCAAGTAGGGAGGGAGGGAGGGAGGGAGGGAGGGAGGTAGGGCGGTTGAGGGAGGAGGCGAGGGACTTTATCGACGCGCCTTAAAATTCTATTTTTAAATCCTCCTCTGCATGGAGAGTCCGCGCGAGTCTCGTCTTTTTTTTTTTTCTTCTTTTTTCTTTTTTCTCTCGTTCCCTCGTCTCGCGGACTCGTTGCGCATCAAGCTCTATCATTGTTACCAGAAAAGGGTTCGACCTTTTTTTATCCCCGCATTCCACGAACCGAGTATTACGTATCGACGTATATATATATATACGAGTTACGTAGGCAAACGTAATAAATTTCACAGACAGGGCGGAAGTGCGGAAGGAAGGAAGGAGGGTCTCTCCTCTCCCTGCTCCTCCTTCTGCTTTCGCGACTGCTGCGTGTGCCGCATCGAGGGTTTGCCCTCGGTCTGGGTCAGTGGTTCAAAGCTGTTTAGGTCTCTCTGTACGAGGCGCGTTTATACACGAGTGACCGTTTATTAAAGTCGAGCTACACGAGGACGTTGAGCTCTTGAGCTTCGTTATCATTTTTATCGCAGACGATTGTTTTTTTTTGTTTTCATGCGAGGTTTTGGATATTTGGTTTTTTTTTTGTTTTTTTTTTTCGTTGATAAGGATTAATTAATAAAAAAAAACGAGGAATCAACTCACGTTTACAGTGGCCCTTATAGGCGACCGGGATGGCTCGGCCAGCGCGACAAGCGGCCAGTCGCAGATGGCAGGCACTCTTGTACGTGTTTCCGTCTGCTCCGCAGACGGGTCGAGCACCGGCGACCTGATGAGACGCTTGAGGACACCTCCTGGCGCACCTCACGCAATGTGGACTCAGATTTTGATCGAGGAGGCAGCTTCTCCCCTGGCCGCAGCGCACCCGTGCGCACGAACCTGCTCGACACTTTACACGTTATTATTCGCGATGATAATTGTCCACGTATGTGCGATACGCGCGAAAATTGTTTTCTATATGGCTTTTGGCTCGTTTAATTTCGTTGTTTTTTTTGTTTTCTTCTTCTTTTTTTTCTTCAAAAATACGACAAAAAGAAAATGATATTTATCGAACGAGATTTCACGAGAAATAATTTGCGTAATTCTCGAATACGCGGGACGTTTAATCGAGGATATATTTCGAGGGAATAATTAAACGAGAGAGGGAGGAGAAAGGGAGGGAGGGATGAAATACGGAGAACTCGAGACAAAACTTTATTTTCGCTCGAGCGAGACCCGTTTCTTCGTAGCATAATCACGTGTTCGTTCCGGCGTAAACGAATCTCGGCGATACAAGTAATATTTTCAGGACGAGAGTATCGGGGGAAGGGGAGGGGGCGGCGCACGTCATCGTCCACGAGACTCGATGAGGATTATTCGTGGCTTCGCGACGTAAGACTACCGAAAAACGATCGAGTTACTTTGACCTGTCCGATCGCTTTGTCTCTCGCCCCCCCTCCACCTCGTTTCTCTTCGTTAATATTAATCAGAATATCTCGTTCGAAAATTGGAACTACGTCGATTCACGTTCGATCGAATTAATATACAATTGCTCGAAATTCCATGGAAATAATTGTCTTTTTTTGTTTCTTCTTTTCGAAGATTCGCGTCTCGCGTGACGTCGCGCGCGCTCTCGTCTCCGTTCCGTCGCGATTAATCGAGGACGAGGATCGAAACTCGATCCTTCGTATGTTCCGATCGAAATCGAGCGATCGTCTTGTCGGAATGAGACAAAGAGAGTGAGAGAGAAGGAAAGATAGTCAGAGAGAGAGAGAGAGAGAGAGAGAGAGAGAAAAAAAAAGAGTCGAGCTCGCACTATGTGTCGCTTCGCGTTACGATTGAGGGCTTCGTCGGATTCTCGACGATACACAGAAGCGCGTCGCGACGGCGAAACCTGGTAAAGGATATCGGGTTACCGCGGTTCACCGGCGTTACGAGGCAACGATGCTGCGCGCTATGCGCCGAGCGTGCATCGTACTTTCCCCCCACTCCTCCGCGCTCTTCCGGTCGACATCGAGATAAGGACGATAGGGAAACGTGTCAAGGTATTTTACGATATCGATGAATTTTCATAATTTCTCGTGATATCCCGATTTTTCAAGAATTTTCATTGATTAAAAAAACATTTATATATATATATATATGTATAATTATTTTTGTATATATATAATAATTTATTTGTTCGTTTTATCATCGCGTCAATCGATCGAAACGCATCGACGCAATATGATTATAGAAAAATTGATAATAATTTCGCAAACGTGGCGAGAATAACGATAAATCGTTATTTTCCGTTGTAATTATCAACGAGAGAACGATACTCACTTTGACAATAGCCGTTGTATGCGACGGTCAGCTCGTGACTACCCTTTTTACAGGCTCGTTTTTTCAGTCTGCAGAGACTTCGGTAACTACGACCGTCCGTGCCGCAAACCGGACCACCGCCTCGTGGCGCTTTGCACTCGGGGCTACAGACGCAACGCGGTCGTCCCCTTCGCACGACGCACTTTTTACCCTCCTCGCAACGCACCTCGGCGCAGCTCTCTGCGACAGCAACGAAGAAAACACAAAAGAATTCAACATTTTTTATAATTAATTAACTTTAATTAAACATTATGTTTTTTTCAATACGATAAATCGTTTGAAATTTATTTACTTTTAATTTTTTCTCTTTTTTCTCTTTTGAAATTCTTACCTCTGCATGGCCGACAATGTACACCACCGCCGAGGACCCTCCAGAAGAATAGACTTCCACTGTCGAGATCCTCGTCCGAGTAAGCCGTCGCCGCTGCCGCGTTCGAGGCGCAACACTCCTGTCGCGTTACGTCTTGCGACAATAGTTCTTTGCAACGACCGTTACTTATGGACGACCAGCATATGCCGCCTAAAACACGAGAAAAGAAGAACAAAAATCAATCCTCATTATATATATGTATATATATATATATATGTCTATAAATACAAATAAACCAACGCCATAAATCTCTCACAGCGACGATAAACAAAAAAACGAAAAAAAAAAAACAAACATTTATCATCATTATATCTATCGTTCGTGTCGTATTTCGCGTCTACGCACGTTCCGTATTTCGTATCCGCCGTGTTCTCCCTTCTATTAATTATTCGATAACTTTCTACATTATTAATTGCATCTGGCAGAAATAATCACGGTCTTGGCGTGAATTCCGCGCATCAGTCGAGCGAAGTTATGTCTCGAGTAAGCGAATGCCCACTTTTTTCTCTCTCTCTCTCTCTCTCTCTTCACCTCCTCACTCCTCCATCTCTTCAACGTTCTCCAACCATCAAATTCGCAAGAATGTCCGCGGCAAAGCTCGCGTATCTCGTTATAGCCGCGCACAGCGACTCTGTTCTTTTTGCTGCCAATCTCTCATTCTCTTCTCCCCCCCCCCCCCCCCCCCCCCCTGCCCATTCGCCCCTTGGATCCTGCTCATTCTCGCTTTCGCTTTCTATCCCCCCGTGGACTATGTCGCGTCTCTCTCTCTCTCTCTCTCTCTTTCCCGCGGCGACAATGCCAGCGGCAGACGTTCCGTTTTTTTTTCACTTCGTTCATTTTCGTTTCTTTTTGATTGTTTTTTTTTTCGTTTTTTTGTTTTGTTTTTTGTTATTTTCTTCTTCCTACGTCGCGAGGAGTTTTCATTCGCGCGTCAGCTATGCACGGTGCGCGGAGCTCGCAGCCCTCGGCATCCGTGTCTTGCATTCCACGTGGCATGACACCGTCCACGAGGCGCGTCCGACTTTGCCGTCGTTGTTGTACTTTTCTCTCTTTCTCTCTGTCTCTGTCTCTCTCTGTCTCTCTCTCTCTCTCTCTCTCACTCGCTCGTTTATACTCGGTTTAATATCGTCGATCGAGACCGAAACGCGCGATCGATCGCGAGCGCACACGTCGAAACGATCGCCCGGCGACCTCTTTCGTTTCGCAACGATCGCGCGCGAATTAACGAAACGTAGACAAAATCGCGTCTACGAGCGATTCGATGATTCGAATTCATGAAAAAATAAAAGAAAAAAAAAAACGATAAAGATTATTTGGGCGAAAAAAAAATTAACTCGCGAGAATAACGAGTGAAAATTATTTATTAAATATGTTCGTTCGTATTTTTCGTTATTCTAAACTACGAGTTTTACTTACGTTCTGAACGCTGACGCGAATGTCGCGAACAATGCGACTTGGGAACGAAGTCGCGTCTCTCTCTCTCTTTCTCTCTCTCTCTCGGGCGTCTCGGACGCATAGACGCTTAATTAACGCGGTTTCGCGATCGCCGCGACTCGGTCGCACGAGAAAGAAATCGACGCGCTGCGTCGGGTTTGTTGCCGCGCGGTGAAGCGATTAGCGCATTCGAGAAAAGTAGAACAAGGTCCTGGCCTACGCACGGCGCGCGAGCTCGCACACAAACGTGAGAGGAAAAACGCGTATACGGCCGCGCGGATGACTAGCGAGGGTAATATAATGGCCGCCGAGAGGCAAAATAAATACTTGCCGCACGCGAGATGAAACTGACGGCTTCATGTACTCTCTCTCTCTCTCTCTCTCGCTCTGCTGAGAAAGAGAGAGAGAGAGAGAGAGAGAGAGAGAGAGAGAGAGCTTATAAATTGCGATAATATTTAGGTTTCGCATCGCGAGGAAAAATATAATGACGTTGGGGAGTAAAAGGGAGAAGAATTAAAAAACAGAAAAACGAGAATCGCGCATGAGAGATTTAATAATGCTGCGAAAGAGAGAGAGAGAGAGAGAGAGAGAGAGAGAGAGAGAGAGAGAGAGAGAGAAACTCGGAATAGTTTTCCTCGATCGGAATTTCTTCTAGGTATAATAATGCGTTCTAACAACTGTATAATTAACACAGCGAGCGAAACAGGAGGTGAAAGAAAAAACAAAGAAAAAAAGTGCGTTACTACGATCCGCAGGTATGTCTCGTATACTTGTGGCTCGTTCGCGCGGACGCTCGATCTGTTACACCGTACATTCCTCGAGTTTCGCGATTTTTTATTTTTTTATACATTAATGTAAAGGCAGAAAAAGGTCTCTCTCTCTCTCTCTCTCACACGTCTCTTCATAATCACTCGAGATATTTTTTATCACGAATTCCGAATATTTTTCAATATTCCATCGACGGCCGAAAAATTCCTTCTCCTCTTTTCCCATTGTCAACTATGGCGTACGTACAATCGTGATAATTTCTAATCAACGATCTATCCAGGAACTTCTAGATGGAGAAATTCGAGGGCGAGATATACGGAAGGGGGATCTCGTCGTCTTCCGGCGCCAGTGGAAGGGGGATTTGGTCGAAGCGTACGACAACAACGAGGCAATAAGATTGCGAATAAATTTGGGCGCGTTCGGTCGAGCGGGCGGGCGGGCGGTCTCCGGCCGGCTGGCTTTGCCACTGACCTCCCTTAACTCTCGTCCGACGCGTCTCTCTCGCGAATCGGCTATCTTTTTCGTCCGTGTTGTACGAGCATAGGAGACGCGGTTTTCTTTCCTTTCGCTCAACAAAAAGGAAAAAACGTCCCAGACGAAAAATCGAGAAAATATTTTTTAGTTTTCGACATTTTTCGACATTTCTTCCTTCGTCACTCTTGTTTCACCGAGTAAAACAAGATCGTTGACGGTCAAATGGTTGACGTTGAGTGGTCAAATTTGCGAGAGAGTGACGAATCATCGGTCATGAGAGCGAACGCGTTAATCATGGAGGAAAGAATACTCGGGGTTAAGGGGTGGGGCATTAAAAACGCGTGTGCATTGCAAGACTCTCCCTTCTCTCTCTCTCTTTCTCTCCCTGTTCGCTTCACCTCTGTCTCGCTGTATATATATCAGTCTATACCGTACGAACCGCAGTTCGACCAAAACCGCAAAGCACATTTCGACGTGGACCAGGAATAAGCTGTAGACATTAATATACCTGTAGGATTCGCAAGCTCAAATATACGCACACATTCATATATATATTCACATTCACATATATATATAGAGAGAGAGAGAGAGAGAGGGAGAGAGAGAGAGGGAGATACACCGCGTGCTCGAAGATATTAAGTAACTCTAGAAACTCGCTCACACCAGTTACGTGTCCGGCTCGAGGGGTCTCGTGTGCGTAGGTACTCGATACCCATAGAGATACGCAAGAGGGAAAAGAAAGATGATGATGGCAACAGAAATTTGGGTCCACGGATTCGGCTTCTCTCTCTCTCTCTCTCTCTCTCTCCTCTCTTTTTCCTTCGAGATGCCCGTGGCACACGAAAAGGCTCCACTGTCGATTATATTTGACGGCTGACGAACGCGCGCACCGCGAGGGGTGCGAGAGCGTAACCACGTTCAGGGCAAAGGGGAGAGGGGTTTGAGGAAAGGGATGGCAAGGGGATAAGAGCGAGTGAGCGAGTCAACTTTTCTGGAACGCGAAGAAGAGCAAGAGAGTAAAAGAGAGAGAGAGAGAGAGAGAGAGAGAGAGAAAGATTCTCGGTGTAATGGAGGAACCAGTTTGCGGGTCACTGGCTCCGTTTCACCGAGAGAAAGAGAGGGCGAGAGTGAGAGAGAGAGAGAGAGAGAGAGAGAGAGAAAGGGAGAGAGAGAGAGAGAGAGAGAGAGAGAGAGAGGGAGAGAGAGAGAGAGAGAGAGAGAGAGAGAGAGAGAGAGAGAGAGAGAGAGAGAGAGGGAGAGAGAGAGAGAGAGAGAGTTAAGATACACCGAGCGGTGTGTGTATGTGTGTGTCGAGGCGGGCGCGCGAGCGAAGGAGCTTCAGCCCTCAGCAGACGAAACCACATCGCGAAAGAGATGAAGAGAGTGAGTAAGTGAGTGAGTGAGAGAGAGAGAGAGAGAGAGAGAATCATGAGACGCGCGCGAGAGGGAAGGAGAGAGAATGGGGGATGAGAGAGGGCTTCGTAGCAGCCGCGTCGCCGGGAGATATGCGCGACATGGCGATGGGCGGAGGGGAGTGAGAAAGAGAGAGGGTGAGGGAGGGAGGGGGGGGGGGGAAGATCGTAAGAGAGAAAGGGCTTATATACCTTACCCTTTGCGTGCGAGGGAGAAGATTCCTCTTTCCATCTCTCTCTCTCTCTCTCTCGCAGAAAAGCCCACTATAGTGCAGGGCCCTTTTCCCCCTCTTTCGTACCGACAATCTGCCGTCGTCCTCGCGGATGTTCGCGCGCGACTACTTTTACTCTCACTTTTTTCCCCTCTCTCCGTTTCCCTCTTTTTTAGTGTATATACTTTATATTTGTATATATATATGTGTATATATATATATATATAAAGTTCCTTTTCTGCCCTGTCTCGTTCTCTCCCTCGACTGCATCGAGCACTCCTCTCTCGAGAAAAGATGGGCCCTAAGGCTCACCGAGAGTGGCCGGGCAAGGGCACGGAGACGAAAGAGGGAGAGGAAGCGCAACTATATTGCGCTTCTGCGGAGAGAAACTCTCCTTACGCTCGGGCACAAATGATAATTGGGGGAGAGTGCTCCCTTCGCTGGATGAATGTCGATTATATATATATATATATATTATTTTTTTGTTTTTTTTTTATAAGTATGTATAAATTCTTTGCACGCGAGCTTGAGCATTCGCAGGCAGCCCTCGTCGTCTAGTCGAGTAGAGAAGCCCTCGAGGAAAAAAAAAATGAAGTGCCTTCTTGGTGGTGGGGGGGGGGGGGGGGGGGGTAATCGCGAGACGAGTGGTACTCGGTGTCTCTCATGGAGATAGCCGATAACGTTTGACAATGATTTCGATAAAATAACTATCTTTAGTATCGAAGCGAATGTATATATATATATCAAAGAGGTCAGAATGTGGGACACAAAAAATTGATAACGAAAAAGAAGAAAAGAGAGTTGGATTTGCGAAAAAAACGATCGATCGATTATTATAGAACTCGGCTCGTTCCACGGCAATACGCGAGAAGCGAACGAGAACTTTCTGCCCAGTTGATCAATGATTTAGCTTTGGTTATTATTATATCGTATTAATATTACGACGTCGTCCCCCGGTGTCAAAGGGATCAACGAACTAAGAACGAGCGCGGTACCAATCATCGGGGATGATCGAGCGACGAGAGAGAGAGAGAGAGAGAGACGATATATGAGAGATAAAAAGATTGACAGGGTGGGGAAGGGGTGGATTGCGGACGAGAGACATAACGCCTGATCAGCGATACTGCCGCTCTACTACTTCTCTCGTACGACATTGCGAACGACTAGCGTATTAACGCGAGCGAAATATCTGCGAATATAATTAATCAAATTTCAGATTCGATCGAAGAAACCTTGAAGTCGGGAAAAGTTCGAAGTTATTTCGATCGAAACGCGCTTGTTCGTTTTGCGGAAACGGTCTTCTTTTTTTGTTTCACGCGTATGTGCGAAAGAGACGCGTTATGTACGAGTCGAGGCATTTGACCTAGAAAAGCTCTCTCTCTCTCTCTCTCTCCCTCTCTCTCTCGACGTCGTCGTCTTCCTCATCCTCGTCGTCGTCGCCGTCGTCATCGTCGTCGTCGTCGTCGTCGTCGACGATGCGGCATGTGTGAGGGTCGAGTGGAGCGACTGCAGGCGGCACGAGTAAAAGGTCACACTTTCCGCCGGGTTAACGTACGACGGGGTAAACGTATGAGCACGCGACACCTTACGCGCTCTCGAGTGCCGCAGACGTGTAATCGTTATCTCGGTCACGAAACGTTAAAAACCTTGTCAGGAACATCGATACCACATTCCTTTATCGCAAAATTCGAACATCGAAACAATGTTCATCGAGAATCTAATTTTTGTCAAAATTTAAAGGACGTTTATATATTTTTTTTCTCGTCTTTTATGCGAAATTACGTTTATAGCGACGTTTTTCTTTCTGCTATTTTGATAAATATACAGGAGTTGGTATTGAATGAAAATATCGCCGGAATAAGGGACGACGATAAAACTAAAAAAAGAAGAAAAATCGAGGACAACGGCCTACGACCCATCGAGGGAGGCGAGAAGACGACCAGAAAGAGAGAGAGAGAGAGAGAGAGAGAAAAGGATTCGCCACACCACGACTAGCACCGCGCCACTTGTTGCACGAGAAAGACGCGATATGGTGCCTGTTTTGTGATTTACTCGTAGAAAATCAGGTTACCCGGAAAAATCGACGATCGTACGAGTCTTGTAAAAATTGTAAACTATCGAATTCTCGTCGAAATGTGAAAATTCTTAATTATTTCCTAACCGACCTCGTTTTCCTCGCGATTTTTATTCCCACGCGTCAATGAAACGCGATATATTAGCGACGTCTCGTAATAATCGTAAATTTGTTGAATGAACGAGCGTCGACCGTACGCGGAAGCGTGAGAAACCCGCGAAACGTCTGTGAAAACCTCAAGGCCGCGCGTTACGTGAAACGCGACGAGAATTTCTTGTTCCCGTTGACGTTTTATGAATCGCACCGAGAGACTCGTACGACGAAACTCGGTTACGTCCTTTACGTACATTTGTTCACAGGTTTGACACGATCGATAACAAAGAGAGAGAGAGATATAAATAATCGTCGATTAAAAATTCGAAAGATTTCGTTAATCGATAAATCTGAAATCAACGATTACGAAAAAACAAAAAAACAAGACACGACCGATTTCCGGGTTTAACGGTCCCTCGGTCGAATAAGTTTGCATTAGAGTTCACGCGTAATGCGTACATTTTTATTTCTTTTTTTTTCACTTCGCTCTCTACTTTTTCCATTGGACCCTCCTCCTTCCTACGGCGATTCGAGTGGCTCCAAAGTTTGAAGAACGTGAGCGCGACGCGCCGCGGCCCACCTGTGCGAACACGAACATCTCACTCGTACGTCGTACACCGCGAAGTGTGCGGGCGCGTTTATAAAAATGCAAATATTTACACGTTCGTGCCGATCAAAGTGTATACATAAGCGTTAACAATCGTAAGAAAAGAAAAGAAAAAGTAAAGAAAGAAAGAAAGAAAAAACAAAAAACGTCGAACTACGTCTGGAGGGAAAATAAAAAATGTCGTATCGTTTATATCCGCCAATGTCCCGTGCGCGCTTAGTCTCGTATATCGCGTTATTTATCGATAAAGCAAACTAGCTATCTCTCTATTACGAGCTAACAGAAACCTCGAGGACAATTAGCTACGAATTAATTTCGCTCTACTCAACCGCCCGATTCTCGTCGCTCTATAACGGATCTCGCGTCTCGGACTCGGACAGTCGATTACTGTTAACGATATCGCGAGTGACGCGGCTGATATTTCCTTCCTGGCGATTTTATTATTATAATGCCGCGAAGCCTCTATATAATTATCACAAGCCTCGTGACTATTTTGAAGGACGAGTCGTCTATGATTAATTTTGTTTCGACGAGATCGGACGTTTATTTCTTTTTGTTTTATTCTGTCTCTCTCTCTCTCTCTCTCTCTTTTCTACGTCTACAAAAAGACGATGAGTTTTTGTGTTTATAAAAATAGCGAATTACCTGTAGCCGTTTGTGCCTGCAACAAGAGACCGATGAGAGGTGTCAAGAGGAAGGTCTTGTAGCGGGGTGCTCGAGTACCCCGTCGCGCGACCGTCATCTCAGGCGCCCTGCGCCAGATGCCCCGAGGATATTTCGCCTTCGGGGCTTCCGTCGTTTCCGCTATTATATTAGCCGCTACCGTTGATCCCTTCGTCGTTGCTCTTTTCTTCGTCGCCACTTTGCAACCCCGAAAGAATCTCGTTCTCGCGAACAACGTTTCACGTCCCTCACATTTCATTCGCGCGACAACGACGGACTCTCGACGATACGACGCGCTCTCTCTCTCTCTCACACACCCCTTAGATTCGTCCTTAACGATTGTCTCGACCTTCGCGCACGTTTTATTTTTCTATCGCAAGAATCTTATCGTCGATCTTATCATCGAGAAGTTTGAAAATAATTGTAACGTCGCCACGTGGTGCACGTGACACGGAAAATGTAATTCACAACAATCTCTCGTGCTCGTACTTTCTTCTCTTTCTCCTTTCTCCCCACTCTCGTGCCAACGATGAGACTGTAAGAGAGAGAGAGAGAGAGAGAGAGAGAGAAATAAGAACCCTCTTCTTTTTTCGCGGCACGCCGCCGCGGGACGAGACGAGCGAACGCGGCTCGAGTCAACGAGAACAAACCATCCGGCAATACTTCACTTCTTCTCGTTTTGTTTTGTCGTGTCTTTTCTTCTATTTTTTTCTCTCTCGTTTCTTCGTTGCCAAGCTCTTCGGTACAATTAGCGATATGCTCTCGTATAATGCCACTACGGGTTGCGCGTGTGTGTCTTCTTTTTTTTCTTCTCTTCTTTCTCTTTTTTCTTTTCTCTCTCTCTACTCTTACGTTATTATTCCGTTGACGAGGAGCGAGCACCTCTCGAAACAACGGCAAGTACCGCACCGATCCTCGAACGTGCGTTCAACGACATTTCCAGAATATTTTCCACGTGCTTTTTTCTTTTTTTTCTTTCGTCGTGTTTCTATCTTTCCTCCTCCTCCTCGTTGCGCGTAACGTTTTTCTCCTTTTTCTTTCGAACGATTTTCCTTTTTATCGCGCGTGAAATTAACGACGATTATCGTCCGACGACGAGACGAAATGAAAATATGGAAAATTCAGTCAGTGACGAGAGTCGTTCTTTCGCGAATGAGGCGAGCAGCCGGTCGTGTCATCGTGAAGTAGAAGCGGGAGATCGGCTCTCGTTACGCGACGATCGGACTCACTGGCGATCTTACCGCGCGACATTTTGTCTCTCGCCCAATTAATTTTCCTCCTCTTTTACCGTTTTCTTTTTTTTTATCGCCGAATACTCGTCAAGACACCTTAAAAAACTTTCGCGAGTTTTCTCGGTTAAAGTTTAAAAAAACAAAAACAATACGAGAAGGAAGAACTCTCGAATGCAACCGTGCCGTTTATACGAACGAGCGGCACGGGATATATTTTTACCGCACCTCTCGCGTTCTCTGTCTCTCGGTATTTTCGCGTGATAGTTCTCGCGGCGGGCCACGCGACACACACACACGCACGCACGCAGGCAGGCACTCGCAGGCACGCACAAGGAGAGAGAGAGCTCGAAATGCTCGCGATCTTTCCCTTTCTCTCTCTCTCTCTTTCTCTATCTCTTATCTCCTCGTTATTGTCTCAAAGATCGATACCGCTCCACTTATCGTTTCGTCCCTTCGAACGATCAAAATCTCTCGATCTTTCTTCGTCGATTACAAAAAAGTCGCGATAAAAAGATGAATCTTCCGTACGACTGATTTTTCACACGATTCGATTTTCATTCGCGTTTCTCTTCTTCCAAAATTCTCATCGGATTTAAGAAGAAGACGAAGCAAAAAGAAGCAAAAAAAAAAAACAATCAAACGAGAGGATCGCGACTTTCGAGGGTTGAAAATTCGCGATATTACGAAGCCGTATTTCGTTCCTTACGTTTCGAAGATTTTTACGAGGGAACGGCACGGAACAAAGTTTTTCGCGTTATAGTCTCGCTGAATTATTAGAAAAAGAAGGAAAAACACCCGTGGTGGAGACGCGCTACTCTCGCGGTCACACGCGGTCCGCATGCACGAGAGTCGAACGACGTTCGCCGATAATCACCCGCACACACCACGAGGGAATCGTTCGGTCCTCCGTGCCACCCCACTTCGAAAATCTCTTCTCCCACTATAATCCTCCTCCTCCTCCTCCTCCTCCTCCCCCACCTCCTCCTCCTCCTCCTCCCCCACCTCCTCCTCCACCTCCTCCTCCTCCTTCTCGCTGGCTGCTCTTGCTCTCTGCCAGAAGCAGCGGCAGTAACAGCGGCAAGCGCGGCACACGGTGAGACCAGCGCGGCGGTGGCGGTGTGCCCGCCGCGGCGCGTCGTCGTTCACCACCTCCACCTCCGCCTTCGAGACGAGAGAAGACCGCGAGTGTGTGCCCCTTCCCCGTTTACTCTCGCACTCGCTCACACTCTCTTTTTATACGATAGATTTCTCTCTCTATCTCTTACCGCAGCCTCATTCTTTCTCTTTTCTCTCTCTCTCTCTCTCTCTCTCTGTCTGTCTCTTTCTCTCTCTCTCTCTCTCTCTCTCGAGGGATTCGTGGCGAGACACCCTTCCCGATTTCGCTCGTCTCAATAAACACGGCCACGCGTTTGTGATCTCTTTTATAGGCCTCGGCGATGGCTAAGATATCGCACTTGGTCTCGGATAAGATCGCGCCATTGATTTTTCTCTTTTATTTTATCGAAATTTCTATTTCACTATTTAATTATCATTATTATTGTTATTGTTATTATTGTTCATCGAGTCTCGAAGATAACGACACTTTATCGATTTGATACACACGATCGTAACTCGCACTCGTCGATCTCTCTTACGTGTAGTAAACCACTAATCGTTTAATTTTATTGTTTTTTTTTTTTTGGTGATCTCTCTTGTATAAGAATTCGAATAGAGGTTTTGGAAATTCTTACGAATAATTGTACTTTTCGCGGGTATTTCTTTCCCGCGCTACTATCTCTCTCTCCTCTCCTTTCCGCAGCCTTTCGCGGCCTAGTACGGAATGAACCAAGTCGGCAGAGCTCAGTGGTGGACCCCGAGCTCGTGCTGGCGTCGATCCTCGTGGCGACCGCCCTGCGTCCTCTCCGCGGGATTATCGTGTGGCTTGGCCGCCGTTCGGTACGACGAGAGACCCGGCTTCTTCCCTTCCTCGCGCTATACGTATATACGCGAGTGCCTATACTTTCGTAGTCCTCGTTCTATTCCCCAACCCTCTTTTCACTTCTCGACCCTGAACATTTGCTTATTTTTGCATTCGTCGATGGCGCTGTTTTTTAATTTTTTTGTCTTCTTCTCGCGACCGACGACGAAATGAAAAAACAAAAAAAAACCTTAAAAATCAGCCTCTTTTGCCCGTATTGGCGATCGTAAATAATATTTTCACGATCCGGAAGCGAATTTTTCGGAGAACGACGTCTCGATC
Organism: Netelia virgata; assembly: GCA_951802705.1. Lineage (NCBI taxonomy): Eukaryota > Metazoa > Arthropoda > Insecta > Hymenoptera > Ichneumonidae > Netelia > Netelia virgata. The sequence goes on along the minus strand of OX637864.1, from coordinate 41,125,606 downwards.
GAGGTTCGTGGAAAGTACAGTTGTAATTGGTGGATGCGACGAGGCTACGTCTCTCTTTTATACCCCTCTTGGAGAGGAAACGGTGGTGTGTGGCACGCCCCCTATGACACGTGACGATTTCGCGTCGACACACCGGACCTACGGGGGATGCTGTGCGATATATCGTACGTAGATATATAGGTACATATATATATATATATATATGTACGTATGATAGAACGTATATTCTCCCTTGCGGAGAAGTGCACACCCCTTTCTCGGCACACACCCCCCACTAAACGCGTTTTCTCGACATTCGCATTGGACGACTGCATCTTTTAGTCCTTATTTTCCATTAAATTCTCTCTCTCTCTCTTCCCTTTCTCTTCTCGCCTCCCACGACGTGCATTCGTGTTGGGGATGGTCGGGCGACCTTGGTGTCTCAATTTATTTCTTTTTTTTTTGTTTATTTCTTAATGGAAAGATGGAACTTTTGCAACCGAAAGTACGTCAGGTTTGATCTCGAGACTGACCGCAAAGAGAGAGAGAGAGAGAGAGAGAGGGTGAGGGAGGGAGCGGAAGAAGTTTTGACGATTTCAGAAATCTTGCCCGTGACCGAGTGACCATTGTGTGGAGAAAAAAATCTTCAAACTCAACGAAGAGAACGAAGATGGGAGAGAGAGAGAGAGAGAGAGGTGAGCGAAGATGTACGGTTAATACCCGGGCTATTATTATATATACACGCAATACCCACCTGTCGAACGGCATTCAAAAAATAGAATGTCGACCGCAGAGCCACGAGAGATTCGAGCCCATTCTTAATTCTTACGGGAATCTTTCACCCGACGCGCTTTCCTCCACCTTCTCTCGCGTATCGTTCATCTCTCTCTCTCTCTCTCTCTCTCTCTCTCTCTTTCGCTCGCTCGATCGTGTCTGATGCTCGTCTCGCCGCGTATCCCCGAGACTATGAATGACGGCGGTCGTGCGCGAAACGCGTTACGATGTATAAGTCTTCTCTCTCTCTCTCTCTCTCTCTCTCTCTCTCTCTCTCTCTCTCTCACTCACTTTCTACGCCGGTGAGTCGTTCGCACCGTAAGAGGACCTCGAGTCCACTTCGGGACTTCAGTTTCTTCTGAATTCGATGTGCATGTGTGTCCGACATAAAGAGAGAGAGAGAGAGAGAGAGAGAGAGAGAGAGAGAGAGAGAAGAGAGAGAGAGAGAGAGATAGAAGCTGGGCAAAACCGTAGACAGTTGTAGAATGTAGATCAGAAAAGGAGCGATAGTGAGCGGTCGGAGGAGGAGGAGGAGGAGGAGGAGATGGGAGCGGGGAGAGTTGTGAACGAAGATGCGAGACGTAGACGCGCGAGAAGATGTAGCAGACGGTATAAACTGGAAGGAATCGCGGGACTTGAAAGAGAGGAAGCGTCATCCGAGAGAGAGAGAGAGAGAGAGAGAGAGAGAGAGAGTCCCCACAAGTGAATCTATTCTGTATATGGTCGGGCCGTCTGTCTGGCTCACCCGCCGCAGTCCAGTCAGTCAATGGACATGATTCACTGCTGCTGCTGCTCCTCGCGTTTTGCTGGTGTGCTCTGCTGCACTCGCATGGGGCTCTCCGCTCTCTCTCTCTCTCTCTCTCTTTCTTGATATATGTATATATATACACACACACACACAAGTGACTTTCGCCAAGCGCGTCGATGGCTCGGCGAAGCTATATACAACTCTTGCGACGAGCCGAGCAACGCGACGAAAGAACGAGAAAAGGAAGAGAGGATGACTCGAGCGCAGGATGGGAGGACGAGAGAACCGAGGGAAGCTGGGATGAAGAGAGCGGTGCAACATGAGAGCCGCGAAGCACTTACGGCAGGAGGCTCATATATACTCGATGTATACATATATATATATATATATGCGTTTGTTATATAAAAAAGGGAAATATGTCTGTCACAGTCCCAGTTACTGACCAGCCGCGTCTCACGAATTTGGGACATGCGCCCTTGCGTATAATTAAATAACGTATAATTTCGAGGGGATTCTTAGTAACAAGGATGACTCACATTGCTTGGTAATACCGAATTATCCGGCGAGATGCAAGTGGTCGCGGAAGAAACTTTGTACTGCAGTTATCGAGCCGAGTGAGTACTGAGGGCCTCGAGCAACGAGAGAGATCGAGAGATCGAGAGAGAGAGAGAGAGGAAAAGAGGGTAGTGTGCATCTCCTCGCGATTCTCTCTTCGCTGCAGGGAAAAAGAGAGCTTCTCTTTCGAGTAGAGTCGTAGGAAGGAAGAGGAGGAGCACCAGACACTCGGATTGATGGTGGCACCCCGCCATGGGGGAAAGAAAGAAGGAAGAGAGAGAGAGAGAGAGAGAGAGACTATGGTGGCGCATATATATACCGATGGATCTCGCGGGTCCTGCGAGAGCGAACCGAACCGAGATGAAAAGAGGAAAAAAATCGAGAGACTGGCAAAAAAGTGTTCCTTCCTTCAAACGCAATCTCTCGTCTTCAATTGCCTTGCACGGAAACGCGAGAGAGAGATAGATAGAGAGAGAGAGAGTGAGCGAGAGAGCAAAGCACGTATATTTTCTCAGTCGTTTTTTATCCTCGCACACGAGTTACACCGTAGCGAGATGATTATTTGAGGAAATAAAAATAAAAATAAAAAATTGTATACGAGTCGAAATTCATATTTTTATCATTCTATTATATTATTACTTTGATCTTAACGATAAATCGTAATTCACTGAGTCACGAAGCATTCCGTGCTCCGACTCGAGCTCTCGTACCTCGGATGTAACCATTTACTCAATAATAATCGTCTCTCGTTGTCGTTTAAAAAAACGCTTCTATCGTATGAATTTTTTTCCGTCTGGCGAATCGATGCCGCAATGGATTCGTGACAGTAAATTCTACGCGACTGCAATGTGCGTCGTAGATATATAATAAGGCTAGTTACAGGGTCGCGGTGCGCCGCGTCTCGACTCGCGGACTATTCAAGGGGAATAAAACCATTTTGTCTATCTCTCTCCCTCTCTCTCTCTCTCTCTCTCTCTCTCTCGTCGTTGTCTCGTCCCGAGAAACGTTTCACCAGTGTCTACATTACATCATGCATTACCAGAGAAACAGAGAGATCGTCATCTCGTACGACGCGTGTCTCGCACCGAGATACGTAGATTTCTCTATATAGACGCAAATTCGCGTACTTTACAACTTGCGACTCGTGCGACCGTGGAACGGCGACGACGACGTCGTTAATTATGCTCAACATTTCCGAGAATTTTCCGAGGAAATAACGAATACTTACAAGATATTACAAATGGCTCGAATAAACAACCAGTCGTTCGATTTAATTATCGAATCTCGGGAAATTATCGCTATCGTCTTTATTATAAAATGAAATACTTCGTTTTTATTTTTTCTATATTTTATCTCGTACCTACCTACTAGGTAGCACGTCAGTCGGGAAGGAAATATGTTGACACGATCAGTTTCATGCACAAGCCGTCATATTTTTGCTGTTTCATATTTACAACACAAAGAGAGAGAGAGAGAGAGAGAGAGAGAGAGAGAGAGAGAGAGAGAGACGCAAAAGGGCGCAGCTCGCGATTCGACTTCGTCGAAGTTGTCGACGATCGCGGCGCGGTGAGACCGCCACCAGCTGGCTGGTGTATTCGATATCCCAGGTGGGTTATAACACCACTCTCACCGCCGCTATACGCCCATTACACACGTAAATCGCGTACGATTTAAACCTGTTCTCAATGTTAATTCGCTCCTTGTTGTTTTTTGTTTTGTTTTGTTTATTCACGCTGGCTTACGGCGTCGTACGCAAGTGCGTCGATACGCGCTACGGGAATACACCCGACGCAACTCCGCGTATAACACGACACCTTGCTCTAGCCCGAAACCTTTTTTCTTCATCCGTATTTACGTTTCGCGCGATTTTCGCGACGAACATTTCCAATACGCGAATTATCTCGCGGGAGACCTTGAAATTTGTCTCGGAAAAAGGAGATTTACTGCGAATAAAGAGAATCTCGCTTGTGAAATTTTTCTTTTCTATTAAAATCGCGAAAACTTTGAGAAAAATATTTTCTTTCCGCTCTTCGAGACGCGGCAGGTGAGTCGATCGACGAAATTGGAAAAAAAGAACACAGACACACATATATGTATTTAAAGTTCGAGACGCATTTCGCGTCCTTCGTCAATGAAAGAAGTCGCGTCCACGTGTCGATATTCGTTCGCCGAGAGAGAAAGAAAGAGAGAGAGAGAGAGAGAGAGAGAGAGAGAGAGAGAGAGAGAGAGAGAGAGAGAGAGAGAGAGAGAGAAGAGAGGGGGGCTGATCGTGGACACGCTCGATAAAAGAGGATCGCGGCCGAGGGTAGTATATAGGTAGGCGAGAATCGCGAAGAGACCTTCTCTCGGTTCCCGTCGCGGTGTGCTTTCGCCCCGCGCGTCTCCGTGCGCGTTTTTGTCGCAATCAGGCCCATTTGGGCGCGGGCATCGCTCGCCTTAGGACACGAGACACGTGACGTCCGGAATACTAACCGCGTTGTCTCGCGAAAAGAGTCGTGGATTCGCAGTCAACCACCCAGCGGCGAGTGACTTCGTTCCATCGCTTCTTTCTGTAGCTTCGAAGATCCCATCCCACATCAC